>SKCR01028929.1:0-50748 GCA_019454045.1 Zanthoxylum bungeanum | reverse complement strand
TGTATGCCATGATATGTACGTGACTTGATATCTCATATGCTTTGAGCATCTGTAGTCGCTATCAGGCCGATCCAGGTGATGGTCATTGGGTTGTGGTTAAGAACATCCTTAAGTATCTTAGACGAACTAGGGATGCGTTCTTAATCTAGAACTTGACGTAACTGGGTTTACCGATGCAAGTTTCTAAACTGATAAAGACGACTGTAAGTCGCAATCCGGGTACATATTTTTTTTGAATAACGGAGCAGTAAGCTGGAAATCTTCCAAGTAAGAGACTGATGCCGATTCAACAACAAAAGCGGAATACATCGCTGCAGTTGAGGCAGCAAAAGAGGCAGTTTGGATCCTTAAATTTCTAATTGGATTAGGAGTAGTTCCGTAAGCAGCTGAGCCCGTTCCTTTGTATTGTGACAATAACGGGGCTATAGCGCAGGCTAAGAAACCGCTATCTCATCAAAGATCCAAGCATATACTTCGACGTTACCATCTGATTCGTGAGATCATACATCGTGGCGATGTGAAGATCGAGAAGGTCGCATCAGATGACAACATTACAGATCCGCTGACGAAGGCCATTCCTCAGCAAAAGTTTGAGCGACATATACATAGTTCAGGTGTTAGATACTTGAGTGATTGGCTATAGGCCAAGTGGGAGATTGTTGGACAATTATGACCCATAACATCATTATTTGTAAAAGACATTGTGGTTTTTGTACAAATTAACAATGTGACTAAGGAAATTGCCATTTTATCATTTTGTAATTAGATTACTTAAATATATAAATGATAAAAGTCCTTATGATTAGTTCTGAATTATAAGATATGAGACAATATCAATCCACTAAAGGTTTAATCATTAAATATCCATAGTCGTAGTATTATCAAGACTGGACATCGATAATACGGAATAGGCTAGTGTAGGACACAAAAATCGGCGACGCGTGTTCTAGGCTCGCGGCCTAGTCGGGAATACGGAGTAGCCCACAGGGGAACTAAACCGGAGAAATAACATGGAGTCGCCACCCAGTGTGAACTGGGAAAATGATTTAAGGCCGCACTCACCCCTCGTAAAGGAATACCTCAAACCGTTGGGTTCGGAATGGTCCCTTACTTATGCCACTTGTAATGAACGGATTTATTTATTAATATAACCGAGTCTACGCAACAACAACCTACATCTAAGTTTGCATACTACCTATATCTAAGTTTGCATGCATAAGAGTAAGTCGGAATAACGGCAAGCACACAATCTCATGCATACATTAAATCGCTAAGCATGGCAATGTAAATAAATAATAATCTAAACATAAACGTAGAAGAGACATAATCATGTTCCTAATGCAAAAGAAATACTAAATCATGTTTGAAATAACCAACTAAATCAAGCGTAAAAATAAATAACTAAATCACCAAATCGCGCATAAAAGTAATATACTATTTCTAATAAACAATGAATAAACACAAACTTGGATGAAACAAAATATGTGTGTCTCTCAAGAGGTACGTGGCATTGTATCCCGAGTGCAGACCACACTACCGTCCATTCGGATTTGGCTACAGAATTTACGTCCGGGTTTCCATCCGATATACCGCAAGAGATAACACATAATTCATTCATCCCATGGCCACAACATACATAGATCAACGATACGCATGCGAATAAATAATAATAAATAATAAGAAAAAGAACGAGAATAGATAAAAGGGTGCCCTCAGGTCTAACCTCTTAAGTCGTCTCTTGGAAGTGCGTTTCGCAGTCGTCACAAGGGTCGATGCTACGCAACTCCTCCGGTTCACTAATTTTATGTTTTCCTTCGTCGCCTTGCTATTTTAGGCTATTGTTTCCTATGTTTTTGCTGTATCTTCTGGTCGTTAGGTTTAGTTACTCTTTGCGGTATTCGAGGACTATTTTGGGGCTGTTTTGTTCGGTTTTTTTGTTGTATTTTCTGGTGCAGGTCAGATTTTAGGGATTATTGTTTGTTTCTTGTTGCGGAGTGGGGTCTGTTATTTGTGTGTTTATGCGTTGATTTGAGGGGCTGCTGAAGGTCGGTTTGTGTGTTGATTTTGAGAGGCTGCTGTGGGGTGTTTTCTTTGGCTATGTGAGTGGAGTTGAGGGGTATCTGAGTGTGTTGCCGAGAGTTCAACAAGAAGAAGTAAGGGCTGTGGTTTGCCGAGAGTGATGGGAGAGGGGAGAGGGCCGAGTGAGAGAGACAGGCTAAGGGTTCCTGATGCCGTATGGATGCTAGTGAGTGTCTTTCTTTGTTGGGCGTGAATAGCTAGCCCCGAATGTGTTGGTTTAGGCTTCTTTTTATAGGCAAGGGTTGGGGTTTACCTTATGTGAATAGGGAAATAATATTGTGTAATTATGGGGGGATATTTTAATTAGTGTGCTATAAGGAAAAATCTATTTAATTAGGGATGTGATTTGGTTTGATTTGATTTGATCTCTTTTAATTAGGAATATGATTTAATTTGATTTGATTTGATTTCTTTAATTTGGGAAGGTGATTTGTCTTGATTTTAGCATGTGTTTAATGTGTGATTTTGTTATTTTGGAAGGTGATGGGCGTGTCTTAGGTCTATTTGGGTGTGGGTTTGGCTCATTTTGGTGGGCTTGGTGTGTGACTTGCGGGGGTTTGGGCCAAGGATAAGTTTAAAACAGAGATCTTACAAGCAAACCCAAAGCTTAAGCGAATGAATTAAATCCAATAAGGTGTCAATTTCAGACTCTTTCCTTCGGATGTCTGTTTCCCGCGACTTCCACAATTTAAAGAGATAGTGTCTTCATGTGAGACTCATCATCGAGACTTATATGCAAAAATACAGTGCCTACAGTCACCCCACTTTGATGGGACTTGTGCAGTGTGTGACAATGACAATCCTATCAAAGTTTATGCAATGCATTTTTACTTACCTGGCTCGCCAGCTGCCACCTGACTTGCATGTTGCTTCGAACTAAGTTGGTATTCTTTGAGGTGCTGCGACCCCAAGGTTCATCCTTGCAAGATGTTGCGATCTCTAGGAATCACTACCGAAATGTGCTATGAGGTGGTCCATTCCCGAACCGTTACCGTGAGGTGGTCCATTCCGAACCGTTACTGTGAGGTGGTCCATTCCCGAACCGTTATTGTGAGGTTGTCCATTCCCGAACCGTTACTGTGAGGTGGTCCATTCTCGAGCTGTTACTGTGAGGTGGTCCATTCATGAATCGTTACTGTGATGTGGTTCATTCCCGAACCGTCACTATGATGTGGTCCATTCCCGAACCGTTACTATGATATGGTCCATTCCCGAACCGTGCTCCATTCTTGGAGTGCCATTCTCAGCTTGTTCATTCCCGAACCGTGCTCCATTCTCGGAGTGCCATTCTCGGCTTGTTCATTCCCGGACCTTGCTCCATTCTCGGAGTACCATTCTTGACTTGTTCATTCCTGAACCGTGCTCCATTCTCGGAATGCTATTCTTGGCTTGTTCATTCCTGAACCGTGCTCCATTCTCGGAGTGCCATTCCCGACTTGTTCATTCCCGAACCGTGCTCCATTCTCAGAGTGTCATTCCCGAACCATGCTCCATTCTCGGAGTGCCATTCTCGACTTTTTCATTCCCGAATCGTGCTCTATTCTCGGAGTGCCATTCCCGGCTTGTTCATTCCCGAACTGTGCTTCATTCTCGGAGTGCCATTCTCGGCTTTGTGATGATGTGTGGGCCTCAACCCTGGGACTCATCCCCAAAAATGATACTGATGTGGGCCTCGACCCTGAAATGATACTGATGTGGGCCTCGCCCCCAAACTGATACTGATGTGGGCCTCGCCCTGTGACTCATCCCCAATACTGATATTGACGTGGGCCTCAACCCTGGGACTCATCCCCAAACTGATACTGATGTGGGCCTCGACCCATGCTCTATCCTCAAACTGATACTGATGTGGGCCTCGCCCCAAACTGATACTGATGTGGACCTCACTCCCAAACTGATACTGATGTGGGCCTCGCCCCCAGAATGATACTGATGTGGGCCTTGCCCCCAGACTGATACTGATGTGGGCCTCGCCCCCAGACTGATACTGATGTGGGCATCGCCCCAAACTGATACTAATGTGGGCCTCGCCCCTAGACTGATACTGATGTGGGCCTCGCCCCAAACTGATACTGATGTGGGCCTCGCCCCCAGACTGATACTGATGTGGACCTCGCCCCTAGACTGATACTGATGTGGTGTTGCATATCAACATGTTGTATTACCTCTCACAAGATAATCCTGATAACTAAACATATTTTCGTCCTCAACTGATGCTTCACGTCGAAACCAGAGAACCTTCAAAGTACTTAATACACTTAAATCTGATCGACTGCATGAGTGATCTGAACTAGACTCCTAGTGTGTGTATGCCAAGGCTCTGTCGTAGCTTAATCCTTAAGTAAGCCAACTTGATGATTTTGTCTCGGAGAATTGGATCAGTGGGTCTAACCAACCTAGACGTCTTGATTATACTCTGTGATTACTTCCTTGTACTCAACATGGTATGGTTTTCTTCTTTTTTCTTTCGTCTCTTTCTTTTCTTTCTTTTCTTTTGAACTTTCTTTTTTTCTTTTTCTTTTTTTTTTTTTTTTTTTTTTCTTTTTCTTTTTTTTTTCTTTTCTCTTTTCTTTCTTTCTCTTTTTCTGACACACCTACTCTTTAAGGTAGCAATTCTCCTCATGGTGGTCCTAATACTCGCCCATGGGTAGCTTCACGCTTATCGGTTATAGGTGCTCCATTTTTTCCTTTTCTTTTCTGAGACTTTTTCTTTGTTTCCAACCATATCATATATCGTAGCTTAAGTACTCCAGGATGGACATCTAGGCAAACGGTCATTCACTGATCCGCCATCTCTTCAACTAGTCATCTCGCCGACCACTCAGGCTTCTACTGCTAAGATTCCATAATCAAGTGCTCGCGAGTCTAGCCGAGATCAACCACTCAGAATACCGGACGAGAGCACATCTCGCACTTATCGTTTCTAAGGTTTCACCCTACAGCAAACAATGTCATCACCGGACATATGCCTAACCATCAAGGACTTCTCATTTTTTTTCACTGGAATTCTTCTTTTCAGCCGTTGATAATGTGGGCTTCGCCCCCTGGGATTCCTTCCCAAAACTGATACTGGTATGGGCCTCAACCCTGGGACTCATCCCCAAAACTGATACTGATGTGGGCCTCAACCCTGCGACTCATTCCTGAAATTAATACTCATATGTTACTGCTTCTGGTTGGCTTCCATTTTCCGCTTTCTTTTTTTTTCTTTTTTGAAACCTGTGAATGCAAAACAAAACAAAACAAAAAGAATGCAAATACGTTACGTGTATGCATGCATGCATGAATGAATTTCCTATTCCATTGGGTTAGGTCTTCTGCCAGTGACTGCTCGGTCTTCTTTCCCTCAGGCAAAATATTGCTTCAATCTATCCACGTTGATCGGCTCGGTGAACTCGTTCCCTTCTAAATCTGACAGTCTCACTGCCCCATTTCCCATCACTTTCTGGACTATGTAGGGTCCCTCCCAATTGGGTCTGAACTTTCCTCTCGGATTCATCATCGACGGCTTCGACTGCTTAAGTACCAGATCACCCTTTCTAATCTTAGTAGGACGCACTTTTTTGTTGAATGCTCGAGCCAACCTCTTCTGGTATATCTGCATTTGATACAAGGACTTCATCATATTCTCATCCAGTAGTGCTAACTGTTCAAATCTATGCGAGGCCCATTCTTGTTCAGGCAAATCTATTTCTGCTAATACTCGCATAGACTGTATCTCAACTTCCACTGGCAATACGGCTTCCATTCCGTAAACCAAAGAGTAAGGTGTGGCTTCCGTTGCCGTTCTCACTGAAGTTCTGTACCCCCAAAGGGCATACGGTAGCTTGTCGGCCCAATCTTTGTAGTTTTCCGTCATCTTGGCTAACATCTTCTTTATTGTCTTATTGGCTACCTCGATTGCCCCATTTGCCTGCGGTCGGTAGGGTGATGACTTGTGATGGCCTATCCCGTACTTCTGTAGCATTGCCTTTGTTTCTCCTTGAAACTGGACTCCATTGTCTGTTACTACATGATGCGGCATTCCATATCGACATATGAGATTCCGGGCTATGAACTTTGCCATCGTCTTTGCTGTAACGTTGCGAAATGATTCAGCTTCCACCCATTTCGAGAAGTAGTCTATTGCCACTACTATGAAGCGATGTCCATTTGATGCGTGTGGTCGAATCTCTCCGATCATGTCGATTCCCATGCTGAGAAAGTCCACGGCTCTGATAGCCCATGTAACTCTGTATGCGGCAAATGGTTCAAGTTATCGCGCGCTTGACAATTATGACAATGCTTTACCAGCTTCGCGCAGTCAGCTTCCATGGTCGACCAGTAAAAACCTTATTTTACTATCTTGCGAGACAGATTCAATCCGTTCATATGCGGTCCACATACTCCGGCATGTACTTCTTCCATTGCCTTCTGAGCCTCTTCTTTACTTAAGAACTTCAATTGGATGCCATTCGCTCGTCTCTTGTAAAGTTCTCCCTTCAAACTCACAAACTGAGAAGCTAACTTCTGAATGGCTATCATGTCTTTCTTACTTGCTTTTTCTGGGAACTCCTCGTGTTCTAAGTACCGCTGAATATCGTAATACCAAGGTTTCCCATCGTTGACCTCTACTTCCAAGATTCTTTCTATCTCATAAACCGGTTTGTTTGCTATTGTCAACAACAGAGTTCTCATCACCAACTTCTCCGGATTTTCCCAAGTTGCGGCTAGTGTAGCTAATGAGTCGGCCATTTGATTTTCTTCTCGCGGCAAGTGCTGAAACTTACTATCAGAGCCGTGGCCTTTCTCAGCATGGGAATCGACATGATCGGAGAGATTCGACCACACGCATCGAATGGACATCGCTTCATAGTAGTGGCAGTAGACACAAGATGGCCCATTGGCATTTCAGAAGCTTTTGGCCCAGCTTCCATAAAGCATGGACTCATCCCAGTTTAAATGGCCCAACAAGCCCATACATCATGACAAAAAGTCCAACTGAATCCAAATGACGACGGTCCTAAACACAAGCATAAAGGGATAGTTTCTATTAGTCCTACAACTACGGTTCACATTTGAGTTTACGGGGGTGTAGACAAAGGCTCCCGCTGATGAAGGATTGCCCATAACTAGAACTCCCCACTCAAGGGTTCGAGCGACCAAGTGAGCGCACCCTTTTGATACCGTAAGGTACGTGCCAATGAGTTATAGTGCGTGACTGACTGTCAAATGGATTTCTCATTGAAGATTCCCCAGAGGGAGGGTGAAGCGGACTTTCTTAAATACCCAAGCCTCTTAGGCTCTTATCGCCTTGGTGACAGGAATAAACAATAGGTCCTCCAATTTAGTCCATCACAGTAAGCTTCTACTAAATGATTATCTAGGTGTCTTCACAGCTTTTCCTTATAGAAAGGTAGTGAATGAATGAAGACACCAAACCATTACCTAGCTCTAATAGTGCCTTTGTTTAAACCCCTTCAACCCACTGTAGACACGGTTAACTGAAACAAAAACCACAAACATTACAAGGCATTATTTCGGGGCCAATTCTCTATCCCTAGTGGAGTCGCTAGACTGTAGGACACAGAAATCGGCGACGCTATTCTAGGCTCGTTCCCTAGTCGGGAATACGGAGTAGCCTACGGGGGAACTAAACCAGAGAAATAACATGGATTCGCCACCCAGTGTGAACTGGGAAAATGATTTAAGGCCGCACTCACCCCTCGTAAGGAAATACCTCAAACCGTTGGGTTCGGAATGGTCTCTTACTTATGCCACTTGTAATGAATGGATTTATGTAATAATATAACCGAGTCTACGCAACAACAACCTACATCTAAGTTTGTATACTACCTATATCTAAGTTTGCATGCATAAAATAAGTCGGAATAACGGCAAGCACACAATCTCATGCATACATTAAATCGCTAAGCATGGCAATGTAAATAAATAATACTCTAAATATAAACGTAAAAGAGACATAATCAAGTTCCTAATGCGAAAGAAATAACTAAATCATGCTTGGAAATAACCAACTAAATCAAGTGTAAAAATAAATAACTAAACAACCTAATCATGCATAAAAGTAATATATTATTTCTAATAAACAATGAATAAACACAAACTTGGATGAAACGAAATATGTGTGTCTCTCAAGCGGTATATGACATTGTATCTCGAGTGCAGACCGCACTACCGTCCATTCGGATTCGGCTACGGAATTTACGTCCGGGTTTCCATCCGATATACCGCAAGAGATAACACATACTTCATTCATCCCATGGCCACAACATACATAGATCAACGATACGCATGCGAATAAATAATAATAAAAAATAAGAAAAAGAACGAGAATAGATAAAAGGGTGCCCTCAGGTCTAACCTCTTAAGTCATCTCTTGGAAGTGCGTTTCGCGATCGTCGGAAGGGTCGATGCTCCGCAACTCCTCCGGTTCACTGATTTTATGTTTTCCTTCGTCGCCTTGCTATTTCGGGCTGCTGTTTCCTCTATTTTTGCTATAACTTCTGATCGTTGGGTTTAGTTACTATTTTCGATATCCGGGGACGGTTTTGGGGATGTTTTGTGCGGTTTTTGGGACTATTTTTGTTGTATTTTTGGTGCAGGTCAGATTTTAGGGATTATTGTTTGTTTGTTGTTGCCGAGTGGGGTCTATTATTTGTGTGTTTATGCGTTGATTTGAGGGGCTGCTGAAGGTCGGTTTGTGTGTTGATTTGAGAGGCTACTATGGGGTGTTTTCTTGGCTATGTGAGTGGAGTTGAGGGGTATCTGAGTGTGTTGCCGAGAGTTCAACAAGAAAAAGCAAGGGCTGTGGTTTGCTGAGAGTGATTATCGGGATAATATGACAAGGTCATGATTATCTGATTAAAGAGACTACTTGCTAGTGATCCGATATATGCTTCGTACAGGGCAGACACAATTCCAGCCCCAGGCCTAGCATGTGACATCTGATATTGGATCGCAATACGCTTTACTTGGTATACTACGCTTGACAAAGATTATATATTCCTTAAAGAATATTTCTAGAGAATTGGGTAGGCACGGTGCTTTGCTAGAAGCCAACCATGTCTTGTAAATCGTTTAGAACATGGTACCCGGTACGCACATATTCGGATAGTTCGACGACCGGATTTACTGCCAACATATCCAGGGGTCTCATGGGTCGCTTCCCAAAGATTCACCGATGAAGTTTGACTCGAACAAAATTAATTTTGAATTAATTATGAGAGATAGAAAATTAATCTAGGATTATTGCGGCAAGAATTTATCTGGGATAAAATTCGATTAGAAGAGAGAGAACGATTAATTAGGAATTAATCGATTAAATAATATATTCGATATATTAAATGAAATTAGATTTCATAGCGGAATTAAAATTGGATTTTAATTCGGGCGAATGAATTAATTTAGAATTAATTCACGAGCGACTTTCGTAATAATTTTGCGAGGCATTATTATTTAATTAAATTTGATTTAATTAAGTCGTAATGAAAAATTCGTTAATTCGGAATTAACGAACCCGAGCCCGAAATGTGTTTTACGGGCCCACTCGAATATTGAATTTAAAGTGGGGCCCACCTAGTCACATCACTAGTCAACTTTATTACACTTTTGGTTGATAGAAGTTGGTAGAGATTTTGGTAGCTTGTAAAACACATAACCTTGATTTGTGAAAGACATATACCAACTTGATTTTTTGGAAATGTTATTTGATTTTAGAAATCAAATACACAAAAAAATTAAAAAATCTCTCTCTCACACACACACCAAAACCGTGAGCCTCTCCCTCCCCCTTGAAGTTTTGTTTCAAAATTTCTTCATTGCTAGCACACAAAGGAGTCATTCAAAGGTGATAGGGAAACTATCCCATTGAGTTTGGAATTCAAAGATCAAAGCTTGGAGCTCATCATTCATACAAAGGAGAGCTTGGAGCATTTCTCAAGGAGGCAAAATTTTTGTAATCTACACATCAACCTTTGTCGATAATTGCGAGTATTTTTCTGCAATCTCACTTTGTTTATTCACACATGTTTATGCTTGATAGATCCTTGACATGTTCTAGGAGAACCCAACAGGAAGTCCCCTGTTGAGTGGGTTTACTCGAAATGGAAATTTGTGTAAAGGTTGTGAGTGAGCCTAGGAACAAAACTCATTATAAAAGTTTAAGAGTGAGCCATTGGAAAACTCTTGTGTAAAGGTTTAGAGTGAACCTGGGGGACAAAACTTTTAGTGTGATTGAACCACATAAAACTCTGTGTAAATTATGAATTTAACTTAGTGTAAAGCTTCAAGTGTGGCTTGGGGGAGTGAACGTAGGCATTGTTGGTCAGACCATTATAAATCATGTGTTAATTTCTTTAACTATTTCTCCTTAATTTATCGCAAGCTTTAATTACCTTTCCATATTATTTAGTATGACTTGTCATTGAGAAATTGAGAAATAAGCTTAATTGGTATAGTTACCAGCTAGTAGCATAAAATAAAAAATTATTGTTAATTCCGTAATATTAGGCTATCACCCAATTCACCCCCTCTTGGGTATAGAATTGCTTATTGTGTGAGCTTGTAGACGATTTTACAAGAAACAAGAAATGTGCCACCTTGTAAACATATTTGTTGTCTATACTTAGAAGACTCAGAATCATAGGCACATTTTTTCCTGTAAATGTTGGTTATTTTGGAGCTGGATGATGAACACTAAAAAGTTTACATTTAATAAAGATAAAGTAATCATTTTACACTTATAGTTTCATTAATCCTCTTAATTTAGCACATTTATGAAATAATAATTAAATTTATCTTATATATATTTTTATTGTGATTTTCATTTTTTATGTTGATGATATAATAACTTGGATGCATAACTAGAAAAATGGACGTGACATTTGGATTTTAGAGGTCAGAAACTTGAAAGGGCGTTCTAACAGTGTACAATTTCGGAAATTCCAACTTTGCGTAATTTTTATATTTTGACCATAACTTTTGTTAGTGATATGCACTATACCCAACTTGTGGATGGGCTATATGTACATGTATTTGTAATATTTTCATAAATTAATAAAATGGCAATCTTTATTATACGTGTCTTACATAACTTATATGAATCATTAACACTATAATAAAGCCATTGGAGTAATAAGACGATGGCTTCCACGCCTTATGAGAATCATTACTCTTAAATAATCTCAGTCATAGTTTTTTGAATAATCTGTGCGTTCATAAAGCGGAGAGACTAGCATGATGATATGATTCGCCCTTAAGTGGGGTAGCCGATCCCATAGGCTACTAGCAGAGATCCGTCCGCTTGGTGTATCACATGGATGCATGAGTTGCTCGTGTTCATCGAACTGACCGCCGAAAGTTTTCATATGGAGTGTTTATCCCATGTGTCTGTGAGAACTTTTATGTATCGATTATATGACTAGTCCTTAGACTTGAGGTCTTTACAATATTATGTGTGGATCAAATAACTTTGACATTCTCCTTCCCCGGTTCAAAAGATCCGGTTATAAGGGTATGATTGGGTCATTTGTTGAAACACATGAGGTTTGTAAAGATACAACAGAGAATCACCACTCTCTCGGATAATATTTTCTTATAAGAGTAGTATTCCAGTTCGCGGGTTGATATGTATGATCAGTGCTTGAGACTGTGACCACATTGGAAGAATCATGTGAGATTCTTGGGTTAGCACGATTCATGACACTATCAACATCATACCTTTGACCATATGGGTAGACACTTTCCGTACCCTAGGTCAATAGGTGGGGATACAGTGAGGCGAGGGACCGTATCATATGTAAATCGCATACAGAATGAGTATATATATATTTCCTTCTCATTTGGGGGCCTTGGCATGTTGCTAGATGTCAACCTTGGTGATTGAAATCGAACGACCATCTGATCGGAGGATAATTTATGTTCGATTAATTATCACGATTCATTTCATGTCCAACTTGAGGGGAACCCAAAAGGTCACACACAACAAAGTTGAAATTAATGGTTAATAGTGTACAATACAAATATAACAGCATATATGATTGCTGTAGGAATTATTCATAAATGGTTCAATATGTTTAATTATTGAACAGATCATTTATGAGGTTCCATAGTGGCTTAGGGATTGGTGAATGACGATAGGGGCACTTTGGGAATTGGAATAAAAAAATTACTATTCATGTGAATAGTAATATGAATAGTAATTTTTTTTAATTTATTTTGAATTCCGATTCGGCCCAAACTCTTATTAGGATTTTATAATCTCATTAAACCACTAAATTAGATCCAATGGCTAAGATTAAATTAGCTTTTTCCACAACAGATTCTTAATTAGTTTTGTTGTCTTTGGAGCACTATATAAACCCAAGGAATTCTTCACAAATTTGCTACACCAAAACCTTTCATATCTTGGGTTTATATAAGTGAGCACTATATAAACCCAAAGAATTCTTCACAAAAAAAAAATTACTATTCACATTACTATTTACGTGAATACTAATTTTTTTTTAATTCCAATTCTCAAAGTGCCCCTATCGTCATTCACCAATCCCTAAGCCACTATGGAATCTCATAAATGATCTGTTCAATAATTAAACACATTGAACCATTTATGAATAATTCCTACAACAATCATTTATGTTGTTATATTTGTACTGTGCACTGTTAACCATTGATTTCGACTTTGTTGTGTGTGACCTTTGGGTTCCCCTCAAGTTGGACATGAAATGAATCGTGATAATTTAATCGAACATAAATTATCGTCCGATCAGATGGTCGTTCGATTTCAATGACCAAGGTTGACATCTAGCAACATGCCAAGGCCCCCAAATGAGAAGGAAATATATATACCCATTATGTATGAGATTTACATAGGATACGGTCCATCGCCTCACTGTATCCCCACATATTGACCTAGGGTACGGAAAATGTCAACCCATATGGTTAATAGAATTTATACTGCTGGGTTAAAAATCCATAACTAAAGCAGTGTGTAATTTTATGTAAATTGATGCTTTTATTTTCCTTTATTCTATATGTTAATAGAATTTATACTTCTAATCCACTGCATGCATATTACTTGAATATGTTTTCTGACTTCACTTATGGTTGCATATTTTTAGAATAGGTTCTAGAATGTTATTAGACTTGGATATTGTTAGATTAGTCAAAACCATCGGGAACTGTTGTTCCGATTTTCTTGAAAATCAAGATGGTTAGTGACTTAGTTGCTAAGTCATGATAGATAGTCTAAATAGATATCTGTTTTAGGATATAATTGTCTAGAGAGAATAGTTTCTTGTGCGGTAAGAATTGACGTGAATTAGTTCATGTTTCGAGATTCTTGACTGGCATTAAGAAAACTCCATTAGGTATTTTGTTTATCTTATAATGACGTTTCTTGGCTTTAGTGACTTTTTAGAAGTCACGTGTTTGACACAGTTTGCTAATCAATTATTTACAATTGTTGTGAATCATTGAAGGCAAATTATAAAGCTAAAGAAAAGAGATGTGTATAGTTATGTATAGAGAATATTGATTCTCACAATACGACAACTGTAGGTATTGGATACCAGATCTCTCATATAGTTACTTAAAATAATGTTTAATGATTGTTTTGATATTTGATATCAGAACTTGCGACTATTGAATAGTTACTTGTTCTTTATAAACAATTGTTACATATTTTAATATGACTAGTAGTGTCATTGATGAAGAGATAAACATTAAGAAAAATATTATGTTAACTGAATAACTTAGAACAATGCTTTATGAGATTTTATCATATAAGCATTAGATGCTTATTCCGTATGGTAAAGGATGGTCTGATACAAGATCACACCAAATATTCTTATCCATTTAATGAATATTGTATTCATGATGTGATTAAATCTCATTTAACCAATGATCGTCATTGGATCACAGATTTATTAAACTAATACATTGGATGTATGTAGTTTAATGAATTATAAATTACTTTGGATAGTTTTCTTTACTTCGTAACTTAGTTAATGAATTGTCATGACTTAGTTACATGTTTCTAAAAGAATATTTATTGAACTTCTTGAATGGTTCGAGAACTTTCAATATGTTTCTGATGAAACGCGGATAGAATGTTTTGAATGGTTCAAAGATATTCTATTTGAAATGTTGAAAATTATATTTTAAAATTCATCGCGAGTCTTTGAATTGTTCAAAGATGTTTGATATGATCAAACATATGAATTTATGGCAATTAGTTCTAAAGTTATTTAATGAATGTGATTCTTACTCAATATTATTCTTCTACAATTCCATCGTGATGGAATTGGTCAGTGGGAGAAATCGAATCTTATATGATTTGACTCTTTTGATATTGAGTGTTACCGAATTAGTTTCAATACTCTTGGGGTTATGCTCCAGTTACATTAATTCATCCTTTTAATTATTGTTCTATTACTTTCTACAGTTACGTATATGATATGTATAGGTAGAAAATTCGAATCTTGAAAAGTTTGAGATTTGAATATTTCTTTTGTATAATGGTTATATAATTGAAAGTACTTGCGCCTCGGAGGTACAAGTGAAATTTTATCATTTATTCTATTTAATAGAATATTGTATTCTATTTGATAGAATATCTTTTCTATGATTCTGAGTAATAAAATTATTTTATTACTTGGTGTGTAACATCATATGTTAACAATTATAGAAAAGAATTGACTTATTGAAGTCAAATGTGAGAGTGATAAACTATAATTGGAACTACATAATTAATAAGATGAAAAGACCCTTAGACAACTTCCGTATAAGTTCAATAGGATGTCAGAATCATTTGCGAAGTATTTGATACTTAATGGTTCTGTTGTATATCCTAATGACATTGTCATTATTAATGTAATAATGAGATGTTTGTGAGGTAAAAAATTTACCTAAGTCTTATTTTCTCCGTGAAAGCAGTGGGAGTAGTCTTTGTTATATTCGATATAAAGTTTTATATATGATATAAAATAAGAGACTTGTGAGATACTCCCATTAGTCGTGCATTAGATATGATCTAACAAAGGACATATCAAAACTATATGTTTGACAGTTAGTATAATTGTTTGACAGTTAGTGTGTCTTTTATATATAATATTCATCTTTCGTAAAGGATGATTCATTTGTCAAAAGAGAAATTGATTAGAATGTATAGTCAATCTTATGCATTATAAGATGATGGCATAATGAATACTATATTATGTGCGATTAAAGATATCAATTTAATCGTAATTGTTATGAATTATTGTGATTCCCTGGAGACAATAGGATGTGTCTTGAAACATGTTCTTTATTATTCTTGAGATATTAAGAACAAGTTTCTTATTCATGGAGAATCTAATCCACAACCATTAGGGTCAGATTAGTTTTGAGTCTAATTATGACGTTAAATGGTCTACGTCATATAAAGTCAGAAAGGATGCAGTGGGAGTGTCACGATTGATTCTACTGAATTAGTAGAATCACTTGTAACTTATGAAGTATTGACTTATGAAGTTGCATAGTGACCTTATAGATTAGTGTTCTGTTTACTTAATGGCAATGGGAATTGAGGAATGAGAATCATTCCCAATAAGGTTGTTTACTTCATAAAATTGAATAAAAATGGGAATGAGAATGAAAGTGGGGCCCACAAATTTGGGAATGGAGAATGGGAATCTCATTCCCATCACCCCCATGGGAATGGGATTCACATTCCCATTATTGATGGCAAATTACAATATTATCCATAAGATAATTAATTAATATTAATTTATAAATAATAAATAAAATGTATTAATCAATAATCAATAATTAATAAAAATAATATTGACTATTATAATAAAATAATAATTTAATAAAAGAATATATTAATATTTAGTAATTTAATACATTAATAATAATATCTTAATAAAGTAATACTTAATTAATATTTAATTTATAAATAATAAATAAAAGTATAATAATTAATAATAAAATAATATTTAACATTTTAATAAAATAATAATTTAATATTTAGTAATTTAATACATTAATAATTAATTAATACTTAAATAATAAATAAAAACTATTAATCAATAATTAAAAATAAAATAATATTTTAATAAAAGAATAATTTAACATTGAGTAATTTAATACATCAAAAATTAATAATAAATTAATATATAATTATAACTAATGGTATTTTTGTAACTTTTTAACAATTCATTCCGATTACTGGACAAGGTAAACACATCAATGATACCGTGGATTGTTAGGGTTGGTGCTCAGAGTGTCAATCCGGATCGTATTTATGTCCGATTCATAAATACGATCAATTCATTTTTCCATAATATTACTTATTTAATGGTAGCACCACTTGTCTTTTATATACATATTCGATCTAATTGCCATTAGATATCTAATTATGATTAGATTGAAACTAAATATGATTTAGTGATACTTGTATATTAGACAAAGACCCTAGGATTTATAACGTAGTGCGCAGTTACAACGTAGTTTGTAATTGACATGAGGAAGCGTCACTATAATTTGTATATCTTTAAATAAAGTTCCTGGTCAAGATTTACTAACACGGGTCGGTTAGTAAAATCTGTTGAGACCAGTGCATGTCGTATATCGTGACTTGGTCCGATGATTTATCCCAATGAACCATTAGTCTTGGGAGACTCGTATAGACATGTAGGTGTTTATTTGATAAACAATGAACTACTCACTGAAGATTTCCTAATAGATGGTACACCAACGTCAATAGGAATCTTCTCGAGTTGAGCGAGCATAGTGATCCTTCGACTTGTGATACCACAGTAGATATATAAGTTATCCTTTATAGTTTGACGGCAGTCACGTCACCGATCTATTTAGATCAGACCTCGCCTATTCATTGGGTGTGGACTGATGCTCATGATATCCAGTACGTATCAAGATAGAATCCGTCAGTCCTATGTATAGGGCATATGTATCCTACATGTGTTTACTGTTGGACAATTATGACCCATAGCATCACTATTTTGTAAAGGACATGGTGTTCTTGTACAAAATTAACTATGTGACAAAGGAAATTGCTATTTTATCATTTGTAATTGGATTACCTGGATATATAAATAATAAAAGTCTTATGATTAGTTCCAGATTAATAAGATATGAGACAGTATTAATCCACGAATGGTTTAATCATTAAATATCTCTAGTCGTAGTATTATCGAGACTAGACATCGATAATGCCGAATAGGCTAGTATTGCACTTGCGCGCGTTATGGAAGCTTAACGGTATAGTTCTCATATATTTAAGTATTAGATACTTATGCAAGTGTGATAGGAGGTTCTGTTTACCGATGGTACGGGAATAGCTTCGCTCTGGATAGACTCCTCGGAATCCCATTGGTAGTATGACTATGTGTCCATGGGAATCTGAATCAGGGTAGGTGTATTTAGTCTTAACCTGAGACTTGCATCGCTAATACTTGTGGCAATCATTATAATTTGATTTTGGACGTCCGAGGCTTTAACCGGTTCTGTGTACGCCTCTTCTGGGTATACTGAGAATCGTAGTGTATTGGGTGTGATGTCAAGATGGAAGTATCACTTCAATTATATGGAGATGATGATCACGCAGGGATACAGAACTAGTACTCTAAAGTACTGCAGTCATCGGGAAAGTATGACTGGGTCATGACTTTCCGATCAAAGAGACTAGTTGCTAGTGATCCGATATATGCTTCGTACGGGGCAGACACAATTCCAGCCCCAGGCCTAGCATATGACATCCGATACTGGATCGTAATACGCAGTACACTGTATACTACTCCTGATAAAGATTCTATATTCCTTTAAAGAATATTTCTGGAGAATCGGGTAGGCACGATGCTTTGGTAGAAGCCAACCATGTCTTGTAAATCGGTAAGAACGTGGTACCATGTATGCACATGTTCGGATAGTCCGATGACCGTATTTACTGCCAACATATCCAGGGATCTCTTGGGTCGCTTCCCGAAGATTCACCGATGACATTTGACTCGAACAGAATTAATTTGGGATTAATTATGAGAGAGAAAATTAATATGGTATTAATTACTATAAGAATTAATTGGGATTAATTAACAGAGAAAGAATTAATCTGGGATTAATTACGTCGAGAATTTATCTAGGATTAAATTCGTTGAGAAGAGAGAACGCGGTTAATTTGGAATTTATCGGTAAAATAAATTTAATAGTGAAATTGGAATTTTCTATTTAATTTATTTATTTGGGCTAAAATAATATATCGGATATATTAATTGAAATTAGATTTCAATGCGAAATTAAAATTGGATTTTAATTCAAGCGAACGAATTAATTTAGAATTAATTCGTAAGCGACTTTAATAATAATTTTGCAAGACATAATTATTTAATTAAATTGGATTTAATTCAGTCGCAACGGAAAATTTGTTTAATTCGGAATTAAACGAACCCGGGCCCGAGCGAAGTTGCGTGTTGGATTGGCTGACTTAAATTTGGAATTTAAAGTGGGGCCCACCAACTTACATCAATGTGTTTGACTAGTGATGGAATTTGGTAATTGGTTGAGTGAAAAGATTGGGTTGCTTTTAAAACACACAAACCAAATCCTATTGTAGGCATTGCATTTTTGCATGTGAAACCCGATGAGGAGTCTTATTTGGAGACAACTACCTTTTAAGTTACGGAAACCGCGGGAAACGGACATCGGAAGGGAAGAGTCAAGAATTGACTCATTGACGGATTAAGTTCACTAGTTTGGCTTCAAGTAACTTGTTTGTTTTCTGTTTTAAATTTATGCTCGCCCCGAGACACCTAAACCCGACCCACACACACCTAGTCCACATGAACTTAGCCTACACACCCACCTAGCCCACACAAACTTAGCCCAAACACTTAACTAAATTAACATGCACCTAGCCAAGCCCACTCCCACCCACCAAGGCCCACACGCCCATCACCCTTAAAATACCCCCAAATTAAATAAATAAATATTAATTAAAACATTAACTAAATAAAATAATAATTAAATTTATTAAATAATTGAATTAAAATATTTACCAAACATAAAATAAACATATACCTAAATTAAACAAATTAAATATGTTATATACCTAATTAAAAAGATGATATACCTAATTAAAATCAATCATAACAAATTAAAAATATTGACTTCCTAATCTAACAAATTAAATGCCTAATCCTAACCAATCAAATATATTGTATTCCTAATCTAGCCAAGACATGTCCCCCAATCAAATCCATTGCTTTCCTTACCTAGCACTAAATCATATCCTTATTGAATGCACCAAATCCCTTCCTTGTGAGACAAGGTGAAGCCCTAACCCTTCTCTATATAAACAACCTCTAACCAAAGCCATTCTCTCCCTTCACACAACCTAAGTCACGCCCAAGCCCTAGAAACACACCAAGACTCACGGCCAAAGCAAGAAATCAAGACAGAAAATTTTCTCTCTATCTCATCCTCCTTAGCCGTGAAAACCATCTCCCTTGCACCCCTCCATAGCCGAATTTCTGTAGCCAATACAACCACCAATACAGCCCCTAACCACCACTGAAAACCACCTCCGTAAACCCCCCACACATCACCGAAACCAGCCCTATACAGCAGCCCTCCATCACTGAAAATTACAACAAAAAACGCATTGCAGTGAACACAAAAAAAAACTGCACTGTTTTACACGCCCAAACAGCAGCAAAATCACCCTAAAACAGCCCCTAAAACACTAAAAAACTGCATAAAAAACTGCACTTTTAATCCTTAAGATATCACAAAAAATCTGCACTTAAAGCCTTTAAAAACATCAAAAACAGTAGCCTAAAACACCAAAACAGTGAGTGAAACAGTGAGCAGAAATACAGCGAAAACAGCAGCAAATCGGAGACCAAACAGCAAGCAAAACAGCAAAACAGTGAGTTAAGACGCTATAGACCAGTGAACCAGAAAAGTTGAGGAGCTTTACCCTTCCGATCTCCGCGAAACGCAAGCCCGAAAGTCGGCAAAAAAGGTTAGACCTGAGGGTATTTTTTCACACTTGTTTTCAGTTTCGTTTTTACTATTCATTGAGCGTTATTCGCATGATTATGATGTTTAAATGTATGTTGCGGCCCTTGAGTAGATAATATGTATGTGTTATAAATATGATGTGTGTTGTGGGCATTGGATAAAATGAAAGGCGTGTCGTCTATTGAGGTATATCGGATGGAAACCCGGACGTAAATTTCATAGCCGATTCCGAATGGACGGTAGTATGATCTGTACTCGGGCCACAACTCCACGTACCACTTGAGTAAACGGCATGTTCTTTTGTTTAATTTTGAGTTGTTTAATTATTCCGCCATTTAATTTTCTGCACGTTATTTATTTATGTTATGATGAGAAAAGCGCATGGGCTTAGTAAGTGCGATGAAAGGTCCTCTAATTTAAGAGGTTAAAATCCTTTACCACGATGCTTCGCCGCGCCGAGTATTTTTGTGTTTACTTTTGTCTTTATTTATGCATAATATGTGTTTATTGCGCATGGGCTTAGTAAGTCGGATTAAAGGCCCTCCGTTTCACGGGGATAAGATCCTTACCACGATGCTTCGCCGCGCCGGATGACGTATATTCGATTGGACGTGAGATGTGTTCAATCGGATATACAAAGTCCGATATCTTGTCTTTGTTATTATGCCTTTATTTTATGCATATTATATGTTCATTGCGCATGGGCTTAGTAAGTCGGATTAAAGGCCCTCGTTTCATGGGGATAAGATCCTTACCACGATGCTTCGCCGCGCCGAGTATTTTTGTGTTTACTTTTGTCTTTATTTATGCATATTATGTGTTTATTGCGCATGGGCTTAGTAAGTCGGATTAAAGGCCCTCCGTTTCACGGGGATAAGATCCTTACCACGATGCTTCGCCGCGCCGGATGACGTATATTCGATTGGACGTGAGATGTGTTCAATCGGATATACAAAGTCCGATATCTTGTCTTTGTTATTATGCCTTTATTTTATGCATTATGTGTTCATTGCGCATGGGCTTAGTAAGTCGGATTAAAGGCCCTCCGTTTCATGGGGATAAGATCATTTACCACGATGCTTCGCCGCGCTTCTTGTCATGTCACTGATTCTTTTGTACATCATTGCCTTATTCATGCATGTATTATGAAATTCCATATAATTGCATCATCTACCTTAGTCTTGGCTTAATGTATTACAATTTATGCATCTATGTTGTGACATTATTTCTTGTGGTATATCGGATGGAAACCCAGACGTAAATTCCGTAGCCGATTCCGAATGGACGGTAGTGCAGTCTGTACTTGGGATACAATTCCACGTACCACTTGGAAAAGTATTCACGTGCATGTTTGTGCTCATGTCAGTTGCATCATTTAGCATCACATTATGGCATGTTCATCTTTAATGTAAAATTGCATCTTGGATTGGCATATTTAAATTCGTGTCTTTCTTCATCTTTTCAAGTTATGTGTTTGTATTAATTTCATTTATCATGCGGTTATTTTGACCATATTTTATATGCTTCTTTGCATAATGCGCCTATTACATTATTTGTTGTCATTTTGATTTCCTTTATATTACATGCAAATGTTACCATGACTGTTTGTGTTTATGTTTACATGAATGATTGAATTCTTATGACGTTATGTGCTTGTTGTTGCAAAGGCCTACCTTTAAGCATGTGAATTTGGCAATAAGATTTGATTCCATGTATGTTAGATGTAAACTTTACTTTTAAGCATGTGAATTTAGGATTGTGGTGCACTTGGAAATATATGTCATAGGCTTGTTGGATTATTGCATAAATCTTTACATTACAAGTGGCATAAGTAAGGGACCATTCCGAACCCAATGGTTTGAGGTCTTCCCTTGCGAGGGGTGAGTGCGGCCTTAAATCTTTGTCCCGGTTCACACCGGGTGGCGACTCCCTTATTCTCCGGTTTAGTCCTCTGTTGGCTACTCCGTACTCCCAACTAGGCCGCGAGCCTAGAACAGTATGCGTCGTCCAGTTTTCTGTGTTCCCACACCTACACACCAACTTTATATTTAAAAGGTAGTCAACTTTGGAAGTTACACTTACTATTCACTCTCTCCTCCAATTTACTCTGTTTGCCGAGACATGCTCTCTCCCTCCATGGATTTTTGTTGCAAAAATTCAAGCAAGCTAGCACTTAAGGAGACAAATGAGGTGATATGGAAACCAATCCTAGAGTTTGGAATTCAATTTGAAGGCTTGGAGCTTCCATTACATCCATGAAAAACTTGATTTTCTCTACAAAGCATTGTGAGTATTTCCGCAACTCCTCTTCTTTATTCACACAAAAATGAACTTAGAGATTTTGTGGCTTGTTCTAGGGACACTAACAATGGTATCAGAGCATCCTAAGTTTTATTTGAAAATCTAGGGTTCATGACTTTAATTTGGGATTTTTGTGTTTGGAGCATGAAATGCCTAAATTGATGGTTGGGTTATGTTTATATGATGTTAAATTGGATTTGTGCATCTTTGATTTTGTGAAAAATCGATAGGATTAATTTTCCCCAAAATATAACCCTTGGCCGATTACTACCCTAGGAGAACTCATGGTGATTTTTTGAAAATTAGCAATTGGATATGTTAATTGGCATGAAATGTATGTTAGATGTTGATTTAATTAGATTGAAATCAAATTGCATGATATTTTACTTGCCAATACCATGAGCCTAGCATGTTGGAATGGATTGATTGTGCTTTAATTTGTGTTGGACATAAATTAAAATGTTAGGCATGATTAATTGGATTAAATTGATGTTTTGGAAACATTAGGCTAATTAATTAATTATGGTAATTGCACTTTAATTAAATTAATATGTAATTTGGAATGATGTGTTAATTTAATTTGTTGTAATTGGGCTTAATGGGCTTGGTTGGGCCAAGTTTGGTTTAGGACAATTGGGTTGGATCCAATTGGGCCTAAAACCATTTCCATAAAGTCCAAATATGATAATTGGGCATTTGAGACCCATTAAGATTGGATTTAGAATCTAAGTCTAAATACACTATTAATAAGTGTAATGATTTAATTTGGAATTAAATATTAATTAGTATCGAATACAAATTAAATTAGATTTAAAATTGTAGTTTGATAAAATTCAAGAATAGGTACTTTGAGTATTTATTCTTAAACGAGTTGGACTCGCGCAAATCAAATCGTTGTTTGAACATTCGATGGTCATTAATTCAAAGATTAATTATTTGGATTAGATTGATTGAATAACATGCTTTGTGTGAATACTTGGATGTATTGTATGAATAATGTATATCGGATGGATATTAGAAGGGTGGGGGCAATTTTGGAAATTGTTGTAATAAATTTAGAATTTATTAAATTGGACCTGCGTGTCCAGCCTATTATCTCTTTTCTCATTGTATTTCTCTTTTCACCAATTCCCCTCAATATAAATGAGGTTTCTTTAGAAGTATTATGTAATTGGGTGGAAGTATGAATAGTGCTAGCGGGAGAGAGGAAAGGGATAGATTTTTTCTAGGAACAAAGTTTGTCATATATACATCCGCATATCATTATTAATTTATTTCGCGCCTTATTATGCTTTTAGAATGCATGCTTAAGGGTGTATGATGAGACCTAATCAAAGATAATAAATTGGTTGCCAATTTACGCGAAAAACCCTCATCAATATTAAGTGTTTTTCCTTCCATTAAGTGGTTCTCTCTCAAGATCAAAGATTGACATTGGTTTGTTGGCCAAAGTCAAGACCTTTGTCCATCGCGGATGTGTTTGAACCACGTAAGCTTTGTTATATATCGCATGTCTTGAGCAGTTGTGACTTGTTGGCCAAAGTCAAGGTCACTTCTTGTTCATCGACCTCGATTACGAAGCAGTGGTAAGTGGGAGGAAAGTAAAACTCGATGAAAATCAGAGTAATATTGTTCATGGCACCGATCATTAACGGAACACGAACAGTTCATCAAGGATGAGACTGTTCCACAATCTTCTAATACACAAGAACAGAGTAGGTTGGAGAGAGTCAGAAAACAACCTTAGAGGTATGGGTTTCTGATCTCACCTCATAAAGATATTAATCTTATTGAGGATAATGAGCCGGCTACGTATGAGGTAGCGATACAAGGTATCGACTCCACTATATGGCAAAGTGCCATGAAGTCCGAAATGGATTCCATGTATACCAACCATGTTTGGACATTGGTTGATATACCAGAAGGCATTGTGACTATTGGTAGCAAATGGGTCTTCATGGTGAAGACAAACATGGATGGCAACATAAAAACGTACAAAGCTAGGCTTGTAGCGAAAGGGTATCGTTATCAACATGGTGTCGATTACGACAAAACCTTTTACATGTTGCCATGATTAAATCCATTCGGATAATGTTTGCTATTACTACATATTTCGATTAAGAAATATGGCAGATGGACGTCAAAATCGCTTTCCTTAACGGAAACCTTTTGGAGGATGTTTTATACAACACCCTGACGGTTTTGTCTTACCAAAACATGCAAACAAGGTTTGCAAGTTAATTCGATCCATTTATGGATTGAAGCAAGCATTGCATTCTTGGAACCAGCGTTTTGATGTAATCATAATGGTATATGATTTAATTCAAAACGAAGATGATTCTTGTGTATATAAGAGGGTTAGTGGGAGCGCACTAACAATCATTGTCCTAAATATTGATGATGTATTGCTTCTCGGCAATGACATTCCCATGCTATAATCGGTGAAAGCTTGGCTTTCATAAAATTCTCTATGGAATACCTGGGAGAAGCAGGCTTTATTCTAGGAATAAAGATCTATTGGGATAGATCTAGAAAACTGCTGACACTCTCCCAGATCTCGTATGTTATGAAAATGTACGCGACCTGATGTCTCATATGCTTTGAGCATATGTAGACACAATCAGGCCAATCCAGGTGATGGTTACTAGATTGAAGTAAAGAACATCATTGAGTCTCTTGGATGAACTAAGGATGCTTTCTGAGAATATGGGGAAATGAGAACTTAAGGTGACTGGGTTCACCGATGCAAGTTTCCAAACCGATAAAGACGATTGTAAGTCACAATAAGGGTACATATTTTGTTTGAACAATGGAACAGTGAGCTGGAAACCTTCAAAGCAAGATATTGTTGCCGATTCAACAACAAAAGTGGAATACATTGCTGCAGCTGAGGCAATAAAAGAAGCATTTTTGGATCTATAAAATTCCTAATTAGATTAGGACGTAGTTATGTTAGCAGCTAAGCTGGGCTATAGCGCAGGCTAAAGAATTACGGTCTCATCAACGATCCAAGTATGTACTTTGACAGTTTTATCTGATTCGTAAGATCATACATCGTGGTGATGTGATGATCGAATAAATCGCATCAGATGATATGAGCGACCCGTACATAGTTCATGTGTTGGACACTATAGGCCAAGTGGGAGATTGTTGGAAAATTATGACCCATAGCATCACTATTTTGTAAAGGACATGGTGTTCTTGTACAAAATTAACTATGTGACAAAGGAAATTACTCGTTTATCATTTGTAATTGGATTACCTGGGTATATAAATGATAAAAGTCCTTATGATTAGTTCCGGATTAATAAGATATGAGACAGTATTAATCCACGAACGGTTTAATCATTAAATATCCCTAGTCGTAGTATTATCGAGACTGGACATCGATAATGCGGAATATGCTAGTATTGCACTTGTGCGCGTTATGGAAGCTTAACGACATAGTTCTCATATATTTAAGTATTGGATACTTATGCAAGTGTGATAGGAGGTTCTGTTTACCGATGGTACGGGAATAGCTTCGCTTTGGATAGACCCCTCGGAATCCCATTGGTAGTATGACTATGTGTCTATGGGAATCCGAATCAGGGTAGGTGTATTTGGTCTTAACCTGAGACTTGCATCGCTAATACTTGCGACAATCAGTATACTTTGGTTTTGGACGTCTGGGGCTTTAACAGGTTCTGTGTACGCCTCTTCTGGGTATACTGAGAATCGTAGTGTATTGGGTGTGATGTGAAGATGGAAGTATCACTTCAGTCATATAGAGATAATGATCACGCAGGGATACAGAACTAGTACTCTAAAGTACTGCAGTCATCGGGAAAGTATGACTGGGTCATGACTTTCTGATCAAAGAGACTAGTTGCTAGTGATCCGATATACGCTTCGTACGGGGCAGACAAGATTCCAGCCCCAGGCCTAGCATGTGACATCTGATACTGGATCGTAATACGCAATACACTGTATACTACGCCTAATAAAGATTATATATTCCTTTAAAGAATATTTCTGGAGAATTGGGTAGGCACGATGCTTTGCTAGAAGCCAACTATGTCTTGTAAATCGGTAAGAACATGGTACTGGGTACGCACATGTTCGGATAGTCCGATGACCGTATTTACTGCCAACATATCCTGGGATCTCTTGGGTCGCTTCCCGAAGATTCACCGATGACATTTGACTTGAACATAAATAATCTGGGATTAATTATGAGAGAGAAAATTAATCTGGGATTAATTACGGCAAGAATTAATCTGGGATTAATTAACAGAGAAAGAATTAATCTTGGATTAATTGCGTCGAGAATTTATTTGGGATTAATTCGTCGAGAAGAGAGAACGCGGTTAATTTGGAATTAATCTTTAAAATAAATTTAATAGTGTAATTGGATTTTTCTATTTAATTTATTTATTTTGGCTAAAATAATATATCGGATATATTAATTGAAATTAGATTTCAACGCGGAATTAAAATTGGATTTTAATTCAAGCGAACGGATTAATTTAGAATTAATTCGTAAGCGACTTTAATAATAATTTTGCATGGCATAATTATTTAATTAAATTGGATTTAATTAAGTCGCAATGGCACATTCGTTTAATTCGGAATTAAACGAACCCAGGCCCGAGCGAAGTTGCGTGTTGGATTGTCCGACTTAAATTTGGAATTTAAAGTGGGGCCCACCAACTTACATCAATGTTTTTTTACTAGTGATGGAATTTGGTAATTGGTTGAGTGAAAAGCTTGGGTTGCTTTTACACACAACCAAATCCTACACACCAACTTTATAATTAAAAGGTAGTCAACTTTGGAAGTTACACTTATTATTCACTCTCTCCTCCAATTTCCTCTCTTTACCGAGACATGCTCTCTCCCTCCATGGATTTTTGTTGCATAAATTCAAGCAAGCTAGCACTTAAGGAGACAAATGAGGTGATAGGGAAACCAATTCTAGAGTTTGGAATTCAATTTGAAGGCTTGAAGCTTCCATTACATCCATGAAAAACTTGATTTTCTCTACCAAGCATTGTGAGTATTTCCGCAACTCCTCTTCTTTATTCACACACAAATGAACTTAGAGATCTTGTAGCTTGTTCTAGGAACACTAACATTTACGATCTAGTAAATCCATGGCCGTAGTATAACTTCGGAAGCAAGTTCCGAGTATTATTTAGAGATCGTAAATTTGAAAGTCGACTAAATTATACCATAAGGATTTGACGTTATTATCTATATCCCAGGTATAATATGGATAGCCTGTGACGGAGGGATTATACGTATGCAATGACCTCGACTTGCATAGTTTAGCGAGATTATCTGTGGTCGTCATAATTCATGAGTGGGTGAATTATGGACACGAAATTGGATTTCGTGACAGATAAACCTAATCTTAGAGAGTCTCACAATATGAAGTGTATTTATTGAGTACTTGGGCAACACGTTATGAATAATACAGATTACTCATAATACTTCAACGGATTAAATGATTTTATTCGAATCGTTTAAACGGTTAAGCAAAAACACATGCTTTAGGAAATTTTGGTCAATTTTAATTATTGTGTATTTGTATTTGATACAAAATTTGATTTGATACATATTAATTATTTATCAAATTAGACTTTGACACATGCCATTAATATATGTATTTGTTATTTAATGTAAGTAAAAATACATATATAATAATAATTATATTAATTAATTATTTAGATATTTAAATGTTAAATATTTGAATAGTTAAATAATTTCCATATTACATAAATATTATGAAATAAGTTTAATTATTATTGATACATGTGGCATGTTTTAATTAAACTTTAGGTGTGCAAATTTGATTTGTTAAGATAAAGTTTAATTATATTTAATTGAATTAAATTGCAAAAATGACCAATATACCCCTCCAAAGTCGGTTGGCCTTCTTTTTAATTGGAAAATTTTGTTTTCTTCATGATTAAGAAGGCATGGCCGAAACATCTTCCAAATATACCTCTCAAATTTGGCTTGATGATTCAAGGAAGAAAATCAAGAAAAATCAAGAAAAAGCTTTAGGAAAATAAGAGATTAAAGGTTATCTTCAATCCTCCTAAGCTTTGAAAGCATGTTTCATGTTCTTGATTACCTAGATTGATTCTAGGGTTTCTTCTTTTCTATAAATTTGGGGCTTTTGATTTGGAGGATGGAATTGAAGGCATGATGCATGTGTGAAGTTGATTTGAATGATATTATTGTAATAATTGTTCAATTTGATCATTTGATGATATATTGCCATTCTATAGTGTTATGACCACTTTTGTAATGCCTAGAATTGTTCTTGGGTGCTTCAATTGTGGTGGCTTGGATTGTAGTTGTGATTAATTTGATTAATGTTGAGAAAGTTGGATTAAAGCATGAAAAATTGACATTTTTGGTTTCTGGATCAGATCTGGAAATTCTGGGTTTATGCTGATGAAAATGATGTCATATAAATGTATTGGATATGTTTTGGGTGTTGGAACAATTGCCGGAAATTATTTCGGAATTGAAATATGCGAAAACGGAAAAAAACGGCGTTACCGGGTGACTTTTGAGCCAACCAGAAACTGCGAACCAGCAACCAGAAACCAAACCAAACCAAACCTTGAAACCAAGCTTCGATCCTTCCGGCGACGGCCTAACGCACTTCCGAGAAGGCAACTTAAAAGGTAAGACCTGAGGGCACCCTTACCATATTTATTTTCATAGTTTCGGGCGCTGCATGCCTGGCGGGACGTGAAATACGTCCAGTCGGGTATGCGAAGCCCTACATAAAAAAATAGCCAAATCTCTTGCCATATTTCTTCTTTGGCATTTCGTTGTTTTTTTTTTATCTATTTATTCACTTTTATTGTTATTTTATTATTTCGCCTTTATTTTATTTTGTTTGTTCATGTTGATGATTATACGTATATGCATTGTTATATTATTTCGCGTATATTTTTATGTCTGTTTACATTGCATTGATGATTATGTGCATCATCATCCCTTGCGGCATATCGAATGGAAACCCAGACGTAAATTCCGTAGCCGAATCCAAATGGATGGTATTGCAGTTTGTACTTGGGATACAGCTCCATGTGCCACTCGGGAAATAATCATATATGCGGATTGACCCCCTTTTTGTTTGCCATTTATCCTAATGAATCATTTGTTTTTGAATTGTTTATTATAATTTTCATTATCGCACCTCGTATTTCTTAATTTAATATGTTTTTGGAACTACGTTATTGTGATTATTATTTTGGTTGGGTATGTTATTACATTTTTATTCACTTTTATGCATGAATTGCATTAAGACTTGACTATACCATTGTGTGAACCCATACATTATACTGGCATAAGTAAGAGACCATTCTGAACCCAACGGTTTGAGGTCTACCCTTGCGAGGGGTGAGTGCAGCCTTAAATCTTTCCCAGTTCACGCTGGGTGGCGACTCCTTTATTCTCCGGTTTAGTCCCCCGCGAGCTAATCCGTACTCTCTATGGGCTGCGAGCCCAACAGTGTGGTGATCGCCGAATATCATAGGCATAGTGGTAAACCCCGCTTTGCTCCTACAGATGGTGACTCCACTGGGGATAGAGAATCGGCCCTGAAATAATGCCTTGTAATGTCCGTGGCTTTGGCTATGGTTAACCAAGTCTCATATATTTTGCATACCCTTCTTACCCCCGATGGAGTCATGTATCGTGAAGTTGCTTTCACTCAAGGCTGCAGAACGTTATATGATGATAACCATCACTCGTTGGCACGTACCCTAGAGTATAAAAAAAGGTGTGCTCAGTTGGTCGCTCGAACCCTTGAGTAATGAGACCTAGTTGTGTGCAATCATTCGTCGATGAGAGCCTTATACATACCCTTGTAAGCCCACATACGAACCATAGTTATGTGTCCTATAGAAGCTACCCACATGCTTGTGTTTAGGCCCATTATCATTTGGATCCATTTGGGCTTCTCGTCATAGGATACGAACTTGTTGGGCCACTTAAACTGGGACGAGTTTGTATCTTATGATGATCTGGCCAAAAGTTTTCAACGTGACAATGGGCCACCTTATGTTTGAAGGCCCCCTATCATTTGAAGTTATTTAGCCACCTTATCGAAAAAGTGTAAACATGTTGGGCCTTTTCAACTGGGACAAGTTTACACCTCGGGTTAATCTGATTGAATGCTTTAAAATGATAACTGGCCAACTTGTATGAAAACCTTGATGGGCTTATAAGGTCCAAACATGATCTGAATATGCCAGATGCATGAGTCTGATATCCGTACTGGCTTTCATCCAGGAACGGTAAGCCTTATTATGGCATATTTGTATACTTTTGGATATCTCCAAGTCCGTCTCTACCACAACCGTGATTACAAAGGCCCAATTTTTCGTTTCTAGACAATGGCACAATCCCCATAATAGGCTTAGTCAATCTTGTAAATGGGCGGTCTTTGTCTTTTACTAATAAAGAGGGACTGAGGTAGCCAAAGTTCACCCATGTAGCATAGGAGAGAAAGATTTTGTTAACCCCACATTGGTGCATAAAATGAGTCATACCTAGGGCATAAATGGACTTACCACGGGTGTGGGAGGAATAAGGTCGGAAAGGTATATGTTGTTTTGATAACCACATGCATCTCATGCATCGCATGCATACACGCATCATGCTGACCCCTTGTCTTAAAAGCCATCATAGATATCCGTTGGGTTAGAGAAGAAGGAAGACTTGTCAAGAAGAGGTTAGCAAGCATGGATGCGTCAGGCAGCGAAGGTTCGTGCATGGATCAATTGGAGTCCAACATCACCAAAATTGCCAAGCAACTATAAGCTTTGACCAACATCGTGGCTAGTCTAACAACACTCCGTACAGTGGGAACAGAAAGCAATGAGGATGGAAGGCGTGAGGAGCCCCCGAATAGGGTGAGCGAAGAAATTGTTAGGGTTGGTGCTCAGAGTGCCAATCCGGATCGTATTTATGTCCGATTCATAAATACGAATAATTCTTTTTTCCGTAATATTACTTATATAATGGTAGCACCTCTTATCCTTTATACATATATTCGATCTAATTACGATTAGATATTCAATTAGGATTAGATTGAAACTAAATCTGATTTAGTGATACGAGTATATTAGACAAAGACCCTATGATTTACCATGTAGTGCGCTGTTACAACGTAGTTTGTAATTGACATTGGGAAGTGCACTATAAGATGTATATCCTTAAATAAAGTTCTTGGTCAAGATTTATTAACACGGTTCGGTTAGTAAAATCTGCTGAGACCAGTACATGTCGTATATCGTTACTTTGTCCGATGGTTTATCCCAATGAACCATGAATCTCGGGAGACTCGTATAGACATGTAGGTGTTTATTTGATAAACACTGAACGACTCACTGAAGATTTCCTAATAGATGGTACACCAACGTCAATAGGAATCTTCTCGAGTTGAGCGAGAGTGGTCCTTCGACTTGAGATACCATAGTGGGATATATGAGTTATCCTCCACACTTTGATGGCAGTCACGTCACTGATCTATTTAGATTAGACCTCCGCCTATTCGTTGGGTGTGGACTGATGCTCATGATATCCAGTGCGTATCAAGATAGAATCTGTCAGTCCTGTGTACAGGGCATAGGCATCCTACACGTGTTTGCGATCTAGTAAATCCATGGCCGTGGTATAACTTCAGAAGCAAGTTCCAAATATTATTTAGAGATCGTAAATTTGAAAGTCGACTATATTATACCATAAGGATTTGACGTTATTATCTATATCCCAGGTATAGTATGGATAGCCTGTGACGGAGGAATTATACGTATGCAATGACCTCGACTTGCATAGTTTAGCGAGATTATATGTGGTCATCATAATTCATGAGTGGGTGAATTATGGACACGAAATTGGATTTCGTGACGGATAAACCTAAACTTAGAGAGTCCCACAATATGAAGTGTACTCGTTGAGCACTTGGGAAATGCGTTATGAATGATACAGATTATTCATAATTCTTCATCGGATTAAATGAGTTAATTCGAATCGTTTAATCGGTTAAACGATAACACATGCTTTAGGCGATTTTTGTCAATCGTAATTATTATGTACTTGTATTTGATACATAATTTGATTAGATACACATTAATTAATTGTCAAATAAGATTTTGACACATGCAATAAATATATGTATTTATTATTTAATGTAAATAAAAATACATATATAATAATAATTTTATTAATTAATTATTTAGATATTAATTGTTAAATATTTAAATAATTAATTGATAAACATTTTCATAATTTTTATGAAATATGTTTAATTATTATTGGCAAACATGGCATGATTTAATTAAGCTAAATGTGTGCAAATTTGATTTGCTACCAAAAAGCTTAATGTTTTAATTGGATTAATTTTTTTGAATTTGACAAAAATACCCTTTTAAGGTCAGCAACTTCTATTTTGTAATGTAAAAAATTTTCATTTTCAATAAACCCATCTCCATGGCCGATCATATCATCATCAAAACACTCTCAAAAGCACTCAAATTGGTTTGATGAAACCATGAAGAAATTGAAGGAAAAATAAGAAAAGCTAAAGGATAATTAACATTAAAAGGTAATTGTTGGTGTTTGATAAGGTCCCAAGATCATTAAACAAGCATGAAACAAGTGCGAATACAAATCCTTAGTCAGAGCCTTGCTCGTCTTCAATTCTTTCATGTCTGCTTTGTACATACGGCAGTAGTGCTTCAATGACCCTGTTTGCCACATTTAGGCATACATCTTGGTATATGTCATTTATCTTCCTAGGAGATTATAATGATTTTGCCTTTGCCCTTTTCACATTCCAGAAGTATTTGGCCAAGCCTTGGCCTTCTAGATATTGAAGTAAGATGCGCCTTGCGCTACTTGCCATATTGCAAACTTTGGCTCTGTCTCCTTGAGAATGGCCATTAACTCTCCAAGAGTTACAAATTGCAATTTAATACTTCTAAGATCTATGAAGATCTTTCAATTTCTTCATCATACTTTAAGGATCTAATCCTTAGTTCTGATTAGGAAATTAAGGAGTCTTTATAGCAAACATAATGGATTAAACATTAAAGTTATCATCACATGAATCTTCCAAAGATCATGCTCTATTATTTGCTTAATTTCGGGCTTAGGCCTAAGATGTTATTTTATCAAATAAAGTAACTTCTTAGTTTCAGGACTATCTGAAATTTATTCCCAATTTGAAAATTAAAGTCGTCTAAACACATTTCCCTAGGATAGTGTTTTAAACACTAATCTTTCAATTTAATCTTGATTCTAATAGTCCAACTATTTAATCAACGATTTCAGGTACAATCTAATGTAATGATTACTATAGTCTAACTATATAACTTATTACAATTTTATTGATTAAAATCAAATATATATTGATTACTTTAATCCAATTATATAATCATTATAAATGATTGGTAAAATCCAAATATATTGATTACTATAATCCAATTATATAATCAACTATAATTGAAGGGTAAAATTCAAATATATATTGATTACTATAATCCAATTATATAATCAACTATAAATGAAGTTGTTTGAATACAGTCTAACTGTTAAATTAAAACAACTATTAAATATTAGTCCAACTAAGATTTAATTTATTTGACGAATGATATTTGATTGAGCGCGTATTGTAAGTATCTAAACGAATATTGCAAATTTAATTCTTGCCTCCCACTATTTTTTGGCGAGCCTCTAACCCTTTGTGGAGTACTCGGGAAACCTAGTTTCCTAGTGGGCTAGGATCCCGTTAAATAACACACAATCTTGACTTTGGCCAACAAATTGTATGATACTTAACTAGGTAGATCTCTAAGATCAATTGGATCCCATCCAATTCCTAGATCCAGTAGGTGGACATCCAAGTCCGAAACATATATCTTATATATGCCAATATATCAAATATATTACCTAACCTTTTTCCTCTGAATCAACTAAGCCTTCGCTTTGGCACAATAAACTTAATGATCCCAGTCAAGCGGAACCCATTGACATGGAAAGCTTCGTAATCAATGTCGATGGACAAGAAGTGATCTTGACTTTGGCCAACAAATCACGACTTGGACAAGACACCGATATGGAACAAAACTCTCATGATTCAAACACATCCGCAATTGACAAAGGTCTTGACTTTGGCCAACAAACCAATGCCAACTTTGGATCTTGAGTAAGAATCACTCAACGGAAGGAAAAATGCTTAATATGTTTTGAGGGTTTTTCGCGTGCAAATTGGCAACCAATTTATTATCTTTGTAAAGGTCTCATCATCATACACCCTTAAACATGCATTCTAAATACATAATAAAGCGCGTATAAATAAATAAATAATAATGATATACGGATGGATATGTCACAAATTGTTCCTAGAACAAATCACTCCATTTCCTCTCCCCGGCTAGAACTATTCTAACTTCTACCCAATTACAAAATACAATAAAGAAACCTCATTTACATTGAGGGGAATAGGTTAGAATAGAAATACAATGAGAAAGGAGATAAAAGGCTGGACACGCAGGTCCAATTTAAATAAATTCTAAATTTATTACAATTTCCAAAATTGCCCTCGCCCTTCTAATATCCACCCGATATACATTATTCATACAACACATTCATGTATTCATACAAATCATGTTATTCAATCAATCTAATCCAATTAATTAATCTTTGAATTAATGACCATCCAATGTTCAAACAACGATTTGATTTGCACGAGTCCAACTCTTTTAAGAATAAATACTTAAAGTATGTATTCTTGAATTATATCGAACTACAACTTTAAATCCAATTTATTTGTATTCAATACTAATTCTAAATTAATTCCAAATTAAATATTTACACTTACTTATAAGCCTTAAAGACTTGGATTCCAAATCCAATCTTAATGGGTCTCAAAGGCCCAATAACATCCAATGTCATTTCAATTAAAGTCCAATGGGCTTTTAATTTATTCTTAAGGCATGGGCTTTGGCCAAAATGGGTCAAACCCAAAATGTCAAGGCCTAATGAGAATCACCCTATTGCCTACAAATTAATTTAGGCCCATTAGACCCAATTAAATTCTTTAAAGGTCCAAGTGATGTATTTGGACTTTATGGAATTGGTTTTGGGCCCAATTGGATCCAATCCAAAAGTCCAAAACCAAACTTAGTCAAACCAAGCCCAAATACACACTTTTAGCCCAATTCATAATTAAGGCTTATTAACATAATTATAATATTCTAAATATCACAATTACTTTAATTAAAGTGTATTAGCCATGATTAATTAATTAAACTCAATATTTCCAAAATACCATTAACTTAATTAATCATGCTTAATCCAATAATTCATGTTCAACACAAATTGAAGCCAAAAATCATTATTTCATGCTCAACACAAATTGAATCCTAAATTCATCATTTCATGCTCAACATGCTCTTAGATTTTAACATGAACTTCATTGACTTTGATTCTAATCCAATCAAACCAAAAATCAACATTTAAACATGTATTAAAACACATTATTTCATGTTACAAAAAAAAAAAAAAAAAAAACTGTAGTGCACTGCCTTATCAAATTCGGCCACACTAAGTATTTTTTAACTTTTGATTCTTTTGATTTGTTTCAAATCTAATCATGCATAACTCTAAGTTATCATATTCTAAGCATGCTCAAAGCATCAATTTGAAAGAATCATGCTCAAAACATAAAAGCCCCAAATTTTAGTCTCATGAACCCTAAATTTTTCATGCTTAAAACCTGGCTCTGATACCATTGTTAGTGTTCCTAGAACATGCCAAGGATCTAATAAGCATGTAAAGGTGTTCATAATTCAAAATAAGTTGCGGAATATACTTACAATGAACGGATTTGAGCTTTAAAATTTTGAGAAGAGATCTCCAAGATCCAAGCTTTGAGTGATGATTCCAACTCTTGAAGTAGTTTCCCTATCACCTTAGTTGATTTCTCCAAGTGCTAGCTAATTTGATCTTGCAACAAAATCAAAGAGAGTGAGAGGATAGGTCACGCCCATTTGGAGGTTCTAGGGTTTAGTTTTGTGTTCCAAGTGTTGTGTTACAAAAGTGTGAAGAGAGAGAGAAGGATTTTTGGTTTTGTTAAATGGTTTTACCCTTTTACCCAAAACCATGTAGTTGGAGTCTTGGTTTCACCTAAACCACGTGGTTGGAAAGTAAGTGATTTTGGAAAAAATGCCAACCACTTTCCAACCACCACTTCACATGTGTGACATGTGTAAAGTGTGCCCTACCATTTTGAATTCAAAATTCAAAATGTCTCTATGAACATCTGTCGCGGCTCGGATCCGTTTAATCCAATTAAATGAATTCTCGTCGCTAAATAATTAAATCTAATTTAATTAAATAACGGTGCCTCGCAAATATATTACGAATGTCGTTTACGAATAATTCTAAATTAATTCATTCGTTCGTATTAAAGTCCGACTTAATTTCGTAACGAAATCCAATTTATATTAATATATCTGATATATTAACTTTAGCCCATATGAATAAATTAAATAGAAAAATCAAATTTAACTATTAAATTTATTTTACCGATTAATTCCAAATTAATCTCGTTCTCTCTTTTCCGAACACAATTAATCCCAGATTAAATAATACCCCAATTAATCCCTGATTAATTTTCTCCATCTTAATTAATCCCAGATTAATTTTCTCTCTTAATTAATCCCAGATTAATTTTGATTAAATCAACTTTCATCGGTGAATCTTTGGGAAGCGACCCAAGAGATCCCTGGATATGTTGGCAGTAAATACGGTCATCGGATTATCCGAATACGTGCGTACCTCGTACCACGCGTTAACCGATTTACAAGACATGGTTGGCTTCTAGCAAAGCACCGTGCCTACCCAATTCTCCAGAAATATTCTTACTGGAATATATAATCTATGTCAGGCGTAGTATACGTAGTATTGCGTATTGCGATCCAGTATCGAATGTCACGTGCTAGGCCTGGGGCTGGAATCGTGTCTGCCCCGTACGAAGCACATGGCGGATGTCTAGTAACTAGTCTCTATTATCGGATATACATGACCTAGTCATAATATCCCGATGACTGCAGTACTTAAGAGCACTAGTACCGTATCCTACGTGACATCATCTCCACTATGACTGGAGTGATACTTTTGTCTTGACATCACACCCAATACACTACGATTCTCAATATACCCAGCAGAGGCGTACACAGAACCGGTTAAAGCCCTGGACGACCAAAACTAAAGCATACCGATTGTCGCAAGTATTAGCGATGCAAGTCTCAGGTTAAGACCAAATACACCTACCCTGATTTCAGACTTCCATAGACACATAGTCATACTACCAATGGAATTCCGAGGGGGTCTATCCAGAGTGAAGCTATTTTCCGTACCATCGGTAAAACACAACCTCCTATTACACTTGCATGAGTATCTTATACCCAAATATATGAGAACTATGTCGTTATGATCTCACATAACACGCACAAGTGTAATACTAGTCTATTCCGCATTATCGATGTCCAATCTCGATAATACTACGACTAGGGTATATTTAATGATTAATCTTCGAGGACTGATACTGTCTCATATCATCTCAATCTAGGAACTAATCATAGGGACCTCCTATCATTTATACATCTAGGTGATCTAATCACAAATGATAAGAGAGCATTTCCTTGTCACATAGTTAATTTGTACGACAACACCATGATATGTACAAATAGTGACGCTATGGGTCATAACTATCCAACAAATCGGTTAGGATTCGTTTAATCGGTTAGGAGACTTGCTACAGTGATCCCAGTCACTTCAAGTTCTCATTCTCTTTAGTTTAAGACATCATCCTTAGTTCTCTAAGATACTAACGAATGTTCTTAACATCAATCCAGTGGCTATCACTTGGATTGGCCTGTTTGTGAATCCATATGCTCAAAGCGTATGAGACACCAGGTCGCGTATATTTTTCAATGTACGGTTTCTCGGAGAGTTTTTCATGAAAGCTAAGCTTTCACCGATTGTATTATGGGAATATCATTTCTAAGAAATGACATATTATCATTATTTATAGGACATTTACTGTCAGTGCGCTCCCACATAATCTCCTTATATACACAAGAATCATTTCGTATTGAATTAAATCATAAACTATTATGATTACATCAAAACGATAATTCCAAGAACCTATGATTGCTTCAATCCAAACATGGATCGAATAACCTGCAAACCTTGTTTGCTAGTTTTGGTACGACGAAACCGTCAGGATGTTGTAAACATCCTCCAAAAGGTTTCCTTTTCAGGAAAGCGATTTTGCCATTCTGCTGACATAATTCATAAATGAAACATGCAGCATTAGCAAACATTATCCAAATGGATTTACCGTGGCAACAGGTAAAAGGTTGAATCGTAATCGACACAATGTTGATAACGATACATTTCCGCTAAAAGCCTAGCTTTATACGTTGGGTATGTTGCCATCCATGTATGTCTTCCTTGAAGACTCATACAGTACCATTATGCACAATGCCTTACGGTACATCAACTAGTGTCCAAACATAATTGATATACATGGATCCATTTCGGATTATATGGCACTTTGCCATAATAGGGAGTCGATACCTTGTATCACTTCCTTATACGTAGTCAGTTGGTATTCCTCAAAAGATTGATATCTTTATGAGGTGAGATCAGAAACCCATACCCCAGGGTGTTTTCTGATTCTCTCCGACTTACTCGGTTCGGACACACCGTCAAAATGACGTGTTCCGGGAGGAGTCCTTATTGAAAGAATACTATACTCTTTCAAGTATACTAGAAACTTATTGCTTAAGTATTTTCCATCACGGTCTTACCGTGACGGTTTAATACTATAGCCGATCTGTTGTTCTATTTCGTGTCGAAAACTATAAAAGTTTCCAATTTATGTTTCAAAGAAACACATAACCATAACGCGATGCCACATCTGTAAAGGTCACGAAATATTCATATCCATCTCTAGCCTAGCTAGACATGGGCCCACTTGCTTCACTATGAACTAGGGCTAATAGATCGGTGGCATTTACACTTTTACCAAGTAAAGGTGTTTTTAAGGCACTTTGCCCAATAAACTAGATTCGTAGACTTTATTTGATTGGAATCAAATCAGTCCGAGTACCCACTCTTCAAAAGTGTGGATATACGATTCTTGTTTAATTGTGTCCCAGACAACATTGCCACAAATTAGTTCTTTTGATCAAATCAGTTTGAGCTATTTGTTTGTCATGTTATACGTTTGAGATTTATTTATATTCAGAATATAAATTATGTTATTCATATCTAATGTGTTTATCTCAATATCATCTTTATATAATAAAACACTTTAGTGTTCTAGAATATAAAGGTTCACCCGTAACGGGTTAAACACTGATATAGAGATAATGTTTCTAGTCAAACTAGTTACATTATAACAGTTTCCAAATTTAAGTACGCACCCGAGGGTAGTTCCTAAACTTAGGTATCTACGGTCAAAACAGCGACTTTCGTCCTGTCTCCAATTCGCAGATTAATCTCATTGAAGTTGGTATCATGCTCATAGCAGATTCTGAACATCAATATATATTTATGTACCACCTAAGTATTTAAAATCTAATTTTAATACTAGTAGTGAACATAATGTTGACAAACATATTTGAAGTCAGAGCCTTGCCCAGTCTTCAATTCCTTCATGTCTGCTTTGGCCAAACGGTAGTCACGCTTCCGCGATCCCGTTTGCCACAATTAGGCAGACATTTAGGGATATGTCATTTATCTTCTAGAAGATTATAATGATTTTGCCTTTTCCCTTTTCAATACTCCAGAAGCCTTTGGCCAAGCCTCGGGTTTCTAGAATATCGAAGTAAGGTGCGCCTTGCGCTACTTGCCTCAGTGCAAACTTTGACTTTGTCTCCTTGAGAATTGTCATTAACTCTCTAAGAGTTATTAATTGCAATTTAGTACTTCTAAAATCTAAGTATAGATTTATGAAGATCCTTCAATTTCTTTATCATACTTTAAGGATCTAATCCTTAGTTCTGATTCAGAATTAAGGAGTCTACTGCGGTAAGTATAATGGATAAGCACTTAAGTTATCATTACATAAATCTTCCAAAGATTATGCTCTACTATTTGCTTAACTCCGGGCTTAGCATAATATGTTATTTTATCAAATAAAGTAACTTATTAGTTTCCAGGACTATCCTGAACTTATTCCCAATTTGAAAATTAAACCATTTAATACATTTTCCCTAGGATTATGTTTTAAATGTCAATCTTTCAATTTTATCTTGATTTTGATAGTCCAACTATTTAATCAACGATTTAGGTACTATTTATTATAATGATCACAATAGTCCAACTATTTAATCAATTATAGTTTAATTATTTGAATATAGTCCAACTATTAATTAAAAACAACGATTTAAATATTAGTCCAACTAATATTTAATTTATTTGACGAATGTTATTTGTTTGAGCGCATATGGCAAGTAATTAAACGAATATTGCAAATTCAATTCTTGCCTCCCACTATTTTTCGGCGAGCCTCTAACCCTCTGTCGAGTACTCGGGAAACCGTGTTTCCTAGTGGGCTAGGATCCCGTTAAATATCACACAATCTTGACTTTGGCCAACAAATTGTATGATAATTAACTAGGTAGATCTCTAAGATCGATTGGATCCAATCCAATTCCTAGATCCGGTAGGGGGACATCCAAGTTCGAAACAAATATCTTATATATGCCAATACATCCAATGTATTGCCTAACCTTTTTCCTCTGAATCAACTAAGCCTTGGCTTTGGCACAAAAAACTTAGTGATCCTAGTTAAGCGCGACCCATTGACCACGGAAAGCTTCGTAATCAATGTCGATGGACAAGAAGTGGTCATGACTTTGGCCAACAAAGCATAACTTGGACAAGACACTGATATGGGACAAAGCTCTCGTGATTCAAACACATCCTCGACGGAAAAAAGGCTTTGACTTTGGCCAACAAGCCAATGCAAGTCTCGAATCTTGAGTAAGAATCACTCAATGGAAGGAAAGACGCTTAATATTTTGCGAGGGTTTTTCGAGTGCAAATTGGCAACCAATTTATTATCTTTATTAAGGTCTCATCATCATACACCCTTAAACATGTATTCTAAACACATAATAAAGCGCGTATAAAAAAATAATAATGATATGCGGATGGATACTTTACACATTGATCCTAGATCAAATCTCTCCCTTTCTCTCTCCCGCTAGCACAAGTATTTACTTCTACCCGTTACACTACACTTCTAAAGAAACCTCATTTACATTGAGGGGAATAGGTGAGAAAGAATACAAAGAATAAGGAGGTAATAAGGCTGGACACGCAGGTCCAATTAATAAATCAAATTTATTACAACAATTTCTAAAATTGTCCCACCCATCTAATATCCATCTGATATACATTATTCATGCATCGCAACCATGTATTCACACAAGCATGTTATCAATCAATCTAATCAAATTAATTAATCTGTTAATTAGGACCATCCATGTTCAAACAATGATTTGATTTTGCGCGAGTCAAACTCGTTTTGCGAATAAGTACTCAAAGTATGAATTCTTGAATTAAATTAAACTACAAAAAATTAAATCCAATTCAATTTGTATTTAATACTAATTCGCTATTTAATTCCAATTAAATATCACACTTTTTTAAACGAACCATTACGACTTAAATTCCAAATTTAATCTTTACGGGTCTCAAAGCCCAATTAACGTCCAACGTTAATTTAATTAAAGTCCAATGGGCTTTTAATTAATATCTTAAGGCGTGGACTTTTGGTCAACTCGGGTCAACCGAATAACCAAAATCCAATCCGGGAATTACCTCATAAGCCCATAAATCAATTTTGGCCCATTAGGCCCAATTAAACTTTAAGGTCCATTAGTCGCATTTGGGCTTTATGGATGCGGTTTTGGGCCCAATTGGATCCAATCCATTTGGCCTAAACCTAACTTGGTACAACCAAACCCAATTAGCCCAATAATAATTTTAAAAGCCCAATTTCACAAAATAGGCCCAAATAATTAAATTACCAAATTCCAAATTCCCAATTTAATTACCTAAAGTGTGTTACATAATTAATTACCCATTTAACATTTCTAAAACATCAATTAGCCTAATTAATCATGCTCTTCAACAAAACATCTCCAACATATTTCATCAAAATCAAACCCAATAATCATGCTCAAAGTCTCGGCATTGGAGGGATTATTTTGTCCAATTCGAATTCAATCCAATTAAATCCAACCAACATTAAATCAATATCCCCAAATGATTTCCAACACATCCAATGATCAAAAAATAAAAATTCAAGACAATTAGGGTTCCTTAACTTTCAGCCAAGCTAAGATAATTGGGGAAAATTGTTCCAAACAATTTTTCAACAAATTGATCCAATCAATCCTCAATTAAAACACATTTAAACATATTCATTCATCCAATTTTATAAATCATGCTCAAACATATTTTTACCCAAATATTAACCCTAAACAATTTCATACTTAACTTGCTCTGATACCATTGTTGGTGTTTGCTAAGGTCCCAAGATCATTAAACAAGCATGAAACAAGTGCGAATACAAATCAATGAAGTTGCGGAATACTCACATCGATCGGTTGAGCGACGCGGTAGGCAACAAAATCTGATTTTCTGTCTCATGAAGTCACGGCAGTGAGCTGCATCCAGTCCACTGTTTTCGGCCATGTGTCTTCAAGTTTTGAGCTCCAAGCTTCGTCAAACGATTCCCGGCTCATGGGTGGAATTCCCTATCACATCACCTTCGCTGTCTCTCGGAGTGCTAGCTCTCAAGAAATTTGCCACAAATTTCCCACTTTGCTTCCCTCTAGCTCACGGTTTTTGTACTGAAACCAGAAGAGAAAAACCCTCCATGGGCGTGAGAGAGATAAGAAAGAAAAGAGTGTTGTAAGGCCAAGTGTATATACACACGATATATTGTTATGTATGTTTTTATTTTGTGTATAGAATACAATAATTAATATGTGATATAAAAGTTGTAAATGAATGGAAGTTACAAAGTTAAGAATACCTCCAAAAGTCACTTGTCCAACCACTCACATCACTCCACAATCAATGATAGTGACGGCGTAAATTACTCAAAGAAAGACATCCATCACTTGATTGACGAATGATGTGACGCTAGATGCGACTAGTGATTTGACGCTTGATTTGACTTGCGTGCCGCACTCGAATTCGAAATGCGAATGCGCTCGCAAATAATCCCGGGCTCGGGCTCGGGTTCGCTAATTCCAAATTAACGAATTTTCCGTTGCGACGTAATTAAATCTAATTTAATTAAATAATCATGCCTAACATAATTACTATTCAAGTCGCTAACGAATTAATTCTAAATTAATTCATTCGCCCGAATTAAAATCTAATTTTAATTCTGCATCGAAATCCAATTTTGTTTAATATATCGAATATATTAATTTATCGATTAATTCCAAATTAATCGTTATCTCTCTTTAAATGATATTTTATCCCAGATAAAATATCTCCGTAATTAATCCCAGATTAATTTTCTCTCTCTTCTAATTAATCCCAGATTAATAAAAGTGTGAGTCATACGTCATCGGTGAATCTTCGGGAAGCGACCCATGAGATCCCTGAATATATTGGCAGTAAATTCGGTCGTCGGACTATCTGAACACGTAAGTACCTAGTACTACGTTTATACCGATTTACAAGACAAGGTTAGCTTCTAGCAAAGCGCCATGCCTACCCAATTCTCCAGAAATATCCTTACAGGAATAAATGATCTATATCAGGCTTAGTATACGTAGTATTGCGTATGTCGATCCAGTATCGGATGATCGCGTGCTAGGCCTGGGGCTGGAATTGTGTCTGCCCCATACGAAGCACATGTCGGATGTCTGGTAACTAGTCTCTATAATCGGATAAACCTGACCTTGTCATTTTATCCCGATGATTGCAGTACTTAAGAGTACTAGTACCGTATCCTACGTGACCATCATCTCCATATGACTGGAGTGACACTTCCGTCTTGACATCACACCCAACACACTACGATTCTCAATATACCCAGCATAGGCGTACACAAAACCTGTTAAAGCCCTGGACGACCGCAACCAAAGTATATTGATTGTCGCAAGTATTAGCGGTGCAAGTCTCAAGTTAAGAGCAAATACACCTACCCTGATTTCAGACTTCCATAGACACATAGTCATACAACCAATGGAATTCCGATGGGGTCTATCCAGAGCGAAGCTGTTTTCCGTACCATCGGTAAAACACAACCTCCTATTACACTTGCATGAGTATCCTATACCCAAATATATGAGAACTATGCCATTGTGCCCTCACAACGCACACAAGTGTAATACTAGTGTTTTACGTATTTATCGATGTCCAATCTCGATAATACTCTGACTATGGATATTTAATGATTAATCCTTCATGGACTGATACTGTCTCATATCATTCTCAATCCAGGAACTAATCATAGGGACCTCCTATCATCTATACATCTAGGTGATCTAATCACAAATGATAAGAGAGCAATCTCCTTTGTCACATAGTTAATTTGTACAACAACACCATGATCTGTACAAATAGTGACGCTATGAGTCATAATTGTCCAACAGTAATCTTTATCATTCTTGAGTTGAGAAAGTTGGTTTCTTGTTCTTGTTTTCTTAGAATAGTTCTAGGGTGTCTTTAATTGTTGAAAATTGGGGCTTTTGGTTTTGGTGGTTGGATATGGAAGTAATGAAGCATGTGTGAAGTGATTTGGATGAAATTAGTGTAATTATTGTCCAATTTAATCATTTGATGATATGTTGCCATTCTAGAGTGTTATGACCACTTTTGTAATGCCTAGAATTATTCTTGGCTGGTTCATGTGTGGTGACTTTGATTGGTGTTTTGATTAATTTGATTAATCTTGAAAAATTTGATTTAAAGCATGAAAAATCATATTTTTCTGTTCTGGATCAGACCTGGAATGAATTCTATTTTGGTGATGAAAAATATGTCTTATGAATGTATTGAATATTTTTTGGGTGTTGGAACAATTTCCAGAAATTGTTTCGGAGTTGAAATAAGCGAAAATGGCGAAAAACAACGTTACTGGGTGACTTTTGAGCCAACCGGGTGACGGCTGTCCAAACAGTGAATTTGTCACTGTTCGGGCAGCCCATGAACTGCCCTAACACTATTGGGGATGATCTGGGCAGTCCCCATAAGTGTTGGGTGGTCGGTTCGGTCAAAAACGTGTTTTGCGTCATTTTACGGAAAAATATTTTTCGTAAACGTTTCGCGAAGTTTCTACTTTATTTAAGTCGTTATTTGATATCGAATAAATGTGTTTAGATGAAATATGAATAAATTATTCATATTAGAAATTGAATAATTTATTCGGTAATTTGAAAAGGTTTTAAAATTACGATTTCGCCCAAACAGCGCTTCCGCCGCGCCCTACACCAAAAACCCCAACAGAAATCCTTGTTTTTGATGATGACATGGCTGAGTATGTCGCGGGAAGAATAACCTGTAAGTGTTCCTAGAACATGCCAAGATCGTCTAAGAGTGATTTGTGTGTGAAAATTCAAAGAAAGTTGTGGAAGAGTACTTACAATGAATGGATGAGTTTCAAAAATTCCATGGATGTAGGTGGAAGCTCCAAGCTTTCTTAAGTATTTCCAACACTTGGGTGAGTTTCCCTATCACCTTGATTCATTCCTTTAAGTGCTAGCTTGAACAAAAATGAAAGAAATATTTGCCCTCCAATGAAGCAAACATTCGGCCATAGCAAGAGAGGAGGAAGAGAGAAATTTTGAACGCTGTGAATAGTAACTAATGCTCACTTCCAAAGTTGACCAATTAATTTATACTTAGTTTGTGTGTTGGTTTGGTTTGAGTGTAGAGAAAGCAATCCAAGCCTTCACTCAACCAATTTACAAAATTCCATCAAGTGTCAAACACTTTGATGTAAGTTGGTGGGCCCCACTTTAAATTCCAAATTTAAGTCGGACAATCCAACACGCAACTTCGCTCGGGCCCGGGTGTGCTTAATTCCGAATTAAGCGAATTAACGTTAAGACTTAATTAAATCCAATTTAATTAAATAATAATGCCTCGCAATATTATTACGTAAGTCGCTTACGAATTAATTCTAAATTAATTCGTTCGCACGAATTAAAATCCAATTTTAATTCCGCATTGAAATCTAAATTCAATTAATATATCTAATATATTATTTTAGCCCAATTAAATAAATTAAATAGAAAAAATCTAATTTAACTATTAAATTTATTTTACCGATTAATTCTAAATTAATCGCGTTCTCTCTTCTCAACGAATTTAATCCTAGATAAATTCACAACGTAATTAATCCCAGATTAATTCTTTCTCTTTTAATTAATCCCAGATTAATTTTCTCTTTCATAATTAATCCCAGATTAATTTTCTGTTCAAGTCAAATCTCAACGATGAATCTTCGGGAAGCGACCCAAGAGATCCCTGGATATGTTGGCAGTAAATACGGTCATCGGACTATCCGAATACGTGCATACCTAGTACCATGTTCTTACCGATTTACAAGACATGGTTGGCTTCTAGCAAAACACCGTGCCTACCCAATTCTCCAGAAATATTCTTTAAAGGAATATATAATCTTTGTCATGCGTAGTATACGTAGTATTGCGTATTATGATCCAGTATCGGATGTCACATGCTAGGCCTGGGGCTGTAATTGTGTATGCCTCGTACGAAGCACATGTCGAATCTCTGGTAACTAGTCTCTATAATCGGATAATCATGACATAGTCATATTACCCCGATGACTGCAGTACTTAAGAGTACTAGTTCCGTATCCTACGTGATCATCATCTCCATATGACTGAAGTGATACTTCCATCTTGACATCACACCCAATACACTACGATTCTCAGTATACCCAGAAGAGGCGTACACAGAACTTGTTAAAGCCCCGAACGACCAAAACCAAAGTATACTGATTGTCGTAAGTATTAGCGATGCAAGTCTCAGGTTAAGACCAAATACACCTACCCTGATTCGGATTCTCATAGACACATAGTCATACTACCAATGGGATTTTGAGGGGTCTATACAGAGCGAAGCTGTTTCCATACCATCGGTAAACAGAACCTCCTATTACACTTGCATGAGTATCCAATACCCAAATATTTGAGAACTATGTCGTTACGCTTCCATAACACGCACAAGTGTAATACTAGCCTATTCCACATTATCGATGTCCAGTCTCAATAATACTACGACTATGGATATTTAATGATTAAACCTTATGTGGATTAATATTGTCTCATATCTTATTAATCTGGTTTTAATCATATGGACTTTTATCATTTATATAGCCCGGTAATCCAATTACAAATTATAAAATAGCAATTTCCTTTGTCACATAGTTAATTTGTACAACAACACCATGTTCTTTATAAATAGTGATGCTATGGGTCATAATTGTCCAACAATCTCCCACTTGGCCTATAGCCATTCACTCAAGTGTCATACACATGAACTATGTAAGGGTCGCTCAAACGTCTGCTGAGAAACAGCTTTCGTCAGCGGATTTGCAAGGTTATCATCTGATGCGATTTATTTGATCATCACATCGCCATGATGTATGATCTTACGAATCAGATGAAACGGTTGAAGTACATACTTGGATCGTTGATGAGACTGCGATTCCTTAGCATGTGCTGTAGTCTCGCTCAGCTGCTAACAGAACTACTCTTAATCTCATTAGGAATTTTATAGATCCAAAATGCTTCTTTTGCTTCCTCAGCTGCAGCAATGTTCCATTTTTGTTGTTTATTAGGCAACAATATCTTGCTTGGAAGATTTCCAGCTCACTGTTCCGTTATTCAAACTATATACTTACCCTTATTGCGACTTACAGTCGTTTTTATCGGTTTGGAAACTTGCAGCGGTGAACCCAGTCACTTCAAGTTCTCTTTCTCCATAGCTTAAGAAAGCATCCTTAGTTCGTCTAAGATACCTAAGGATGTATTTAATATCAATCCAGTGACCATCACTTGGATTGGCCTTATTGTGACTCCATATGCTCAAAGCATATGAGACACCAGGTCGCGTACATATATTTCAATATACGAGTTCTCGGAGAGTGCCAACAACTTTTAGATCTATCCCAGTAGATCCTTATTCCTAGAATAAAGGTTGCCTCTCCCAAGTAGTCTACGGAGAATTTTCATGAAAGCCAAGCTTTCACCGATTGTATTATGGGAATGTCATTTCCAAGAAATGATATGTCATCATTATATATGAAAATCATTGTCAGTGCGCTCCCACTAACCTTCTTATATACACATTAATCATCTTCGTTTTGAATTAAATCATATACCATTATGATTACATCAAAACGATGGTTCAAGAATTCAATGCTTGTTTCAATCTATAAATGGATTGATTTAACTTGCAAACATTGTTTGCATGTTTTGGTACAACAAAACCGTCAGGTAGTATATAAACATCCTCCAAAAAGTTTCCGTTTAAGGAAAGCGATTTGATGTTCAGCTGCTATATTTCATAAATGAAACAAGCAACAATAGCAAGCATTATCCGAATGGATTTAATCATGGCAACTGATAAAAGGTTTCGTCGTAATCGACACCATGTTGATGACGATACGCTTTCTGTACAAGCCTAGCTTTGTACGTTTGTATGTTGCCATCCATGTATGTCTTCCTTGAAGACTCATATAGTACCATTAGGCACAATGCCTTATGGTTCATCAACCAGTGTCCAAACTTGGTTGGTATACATGGAATCCATTTCGAAATTCATGGCATTTTGCCATAAAAGGAGTCGATACCTTGTATCATATCCTCATACGTAGCTGGTTCGTCTTCCTCAATAAGATTGACATCTACATGATGAGATCAGAAACTCATACCTCCCAGGTTGTTTTCTGACTCTCTCCAACTTACGCGGTTCTTGTGTATTGGAAGATTGTGGTACAGTTTCATCCCTGATGAATTGTTTGTGTTCCGTAAAGGAGTCAGTTCCATGAATAGTATTACTCCGATTTTCATCGAGTTTTACTTTCCTCCCACTTACCACTGCATATAGGAATTCCTCTTAGGAAAACAACATGGAGAGCAACAATTTTATTGCTCTCTTGTGAGTTGTATAAGTACTATACTTTGGTTTTCCTAGGACAACCTACAAATTATGCACTTATCCGATTTGGGTTCTAGTTTGGTATCATCCAAACATATTCCCAGCATTCTCAAATCTTCAGGAATGACAAACCCAGTTTCTTTCCTGTTCATATATAATATGAAGTCTGTCTAACAGATTTTCATGGAACCTTATTCAAAATAAGTATTGCACTATTTAATGTGTATCCTCAGAAGGAAATTGGTAGCTCAGAGCGACTCATCATTAACCTTACTATGTCCAACAAAGTTCGGTTTCTCTATTCAGACACACCGTCAAATTGAGGTGTTCTGGGAGGAGTCCATTGTGAAAGAATATCATACTCTTTCAAATAATCGAGAAACTTATTGCTCAAGTATTTCCATCACGGTCTAATCGTGATGTTTTAATACTCTTGCCGGTCTATTTTTTACTTCGTGTCGAAACTTTTTGAATTTATCAAAAGTTTCCGACTTGTGTTTCATAAGATACACATAACCGTAACGCGATGCAACATCCGTAAAGGTTACAAAGTATTCATATCCACCTCTAGCCTAGCTAGACATGGGACAACTTACATCACTATGAACGAGGGCTAACAGATCGGTGGCACTTGCACTTTTACCAAGTAAAAGGTGTCTTAGGGACTTTTCCTAATAAACTAGATTCGTATACATTATTCGAATTAGAATCAAATCTGTCCTAGTACCCACTCTTCGAAAGTGTGGATATACGAGTCTTGTTAATGTGTCCCAGACAGCAATGCCACAAATAAGTCTCATCTGATTAATTCAGTTTGAGCTATTTGTTTGTCATGTTTTATGTTTGAGATTCAAAATATAAATATTGTTATTCACATCTAATGTGTTTATCTCAATATCATTTATAAATAAAACACTTAGTGTTCTAGAATATAAAGGTATACCCGTAACGGGTTATACTAGATATAGAGATAATGTTTCTAGTCAAACTAGGTACATTATAACCGTTCCTAATTTAAGTACATGCACCAATGGTAGTTCCAAAACTTAGGTTTCTACGATTAAAACAGCGACTCTCGTCCCGTTTCTG
>SKCR01028928.1:0-82799 GCA_019454045.1 Zanthoxylum bungeanum | reverse complement strand
TTTGTACTGGTTAACAAAACCATTTTTCCGTTGCCCCCATCCATCATAAAAATTATAAGTAGAATTTCAAAAACGGACCTCACCGTTGCGTCCGTAATGGTCTAAAATGGTGGAAATGACACTTCGTTTGTCAAAATCCGACACAGGGACCAAATTGCAAATTTCAGAAATTACAGGGGTTAAACTGCAATTTCGGAAAAGTTCAGGGACTAAAATTTAATTTCCAAAAAGTAAAGGGGCTAAATTGAAATTTTTTGAAAGTATAGGGGCTAAATTGTAATTTCCAGAAAGTTCAGGGACCTATCTGAAATTTACCAGACACCACTGCGTGGCAATCTTGCTGACGTGGCGCTGACTGGATGTACACGTGGCTGCTGACTGGTCTGCTGACGTGTCCTGCTGACTGGGCTGCTGACTGTGCAGGGCTCTGCTGACGTGGCGCTGACTGGGCGACACGTGGCGCTGACTGGACTGCTGACGTGGCAGTCGTCTTCTTCTTCTAGAGCGCGTGGGACGCGTGAAATGCGCGTATGGCGCATGAAGAACTCTCTGTCAGGCGCGTGGCGAGCGTGCGGCCTCCTCAGGCCTCTGTTCGATCGCTGTAAAATACCACCGTGCTCGTCTCGCCGTGAAAAGTCCGATGGTATGCTCAGAATCGATTTTCGACAACTTTCCGAACCGACTTTCCGAACCGAATCTCCGTTTCCGAGTTTCGGGATCACACCGAGTAACCTTAGCTACTGATACCACTTGTTGTGATGAAACACACATGAATAGAGGTGAATGGAGAGAAAACTCTTCTTTTATATCACTAACAAAAGAATTACAAAGCCAAACTTTGCAAAAAACTCTCACACCATTTTACTCTCTATTCTCACACTTATGGGATTACTGGAATGATTACAAATGAACTCAGAAGCTCCTTTTATAATGCCAAACAGCGTGCTACAGTAACACACGGTTTGGGAAGCTGTCAGCAAGTTGGCAAGGTTGTTTCATGCTTTCGGTGGTAGTCACTTCCACCTTTCGGCTGGTTTTGTTGGTTCCTGCATGGTTCATGCAACCCTGCTGTCTTCAACTTCAACATCTATGATATGTCTGTTTCATTGCTTCCTGTCAAGATAGAAAGCAAAGAATCCACATTAATTGATAACAGCATTGAACAAACCAAAATAAGCTTAAATTTTTTTCACTAATTCCATTTTAGCATCATATGAGAAAGTAAAGATGTTTAGTCCTAGCAAATTGCAATTGCTCTTTTAAGTTGATTTCCATTGCATGACCAACAGAATGATTATTAATTGTTTCTAGTGTCACCCATATTATATATTATACATCTTCCATAAGCAAATAATTAAAGGATTGCTAGTTTGGTCCAAAGGCCGCCGGATATTAAGATAGCTAATAGTTACTACAATGCCTGCAGGCTGCAGCGCTGTCTTTCTCTGCTCGAAAGAAAAGGGAAAAAACAAAAAAGCTTGAAGCTATTTGCAATCGGGAATTACGCATATCTGAGAGCAAGATTTGAAGTATATAGAGCACAATACTTGTAATTCAGATTCAAAATCCTCAGGTGACCAACGCACCATATTGCACTCCTAGTTTAATTCAAGTTCTCCGGCAACAACCTGCAGATAGGTATAACACAAATTTAAAATGTAGGTTAATAAATAAAACTAGGAAGAAAATTCAAAGCCCATATTGTCGTGCATGAATGAAAATACAGACGAGCCTTAAAGTATGTATATTCCTTTTTTCCTGAAAAACTAACCTTCCCTTCTCTAATACAGCATGAAATTTCATAAATCGTTCACTAAAAAATATAAAAAGCTTGGAACTAAGCTGTTAATCAGATGCTATAAGCATTTATTCCATTGAAGTATTTGTAGGCACTGCATTTTTGCATATAAGTCCCGATGAGGAGTCTCACACGGAGACACTACCTTTTAAGTCGCGGAAGTCGCGGGAAACGGACGTCGGAAGGGAAAAGTCGGAAATCAGTATTTTGTTGGATTTTATTCGCTCGTTTAGCTTTGCGTCGCTTGTTGGACCTCTGTCTTAAACCACTTAGCCTCGGCCCAAAACCCCTGCACCCATCCAAAGCCCATTTCTCCCAAGCCCAATCCAAAAATAATTATAACATTTAAAATACATGTCACAAATTAAATTGAATTAAATTAAAACCAATTAATTTAAATTAAATTTAAATTAAATCCAATTAAAATCTAATTAAATTAAATACCTAAATTAAATAAATCCATTCCTAAATAATTCACTCACCAATTTAATATATTACCCACCAAAAATAAAATTATCCTTTCCCTTTTAAATTAATTAAAATACACATCCCTATTTAATTGATTTCTTTCCTTTTGAAAATCCATGCAAACCCTAATGCCTTCACGCCTCTACCCTCTCTCTATAAAAATAAACCCTTCCCACTCACAATTCTCTCTCTCGCCTCATTCCCTTCCCACTCACAATTCTCTCTCACGCCCCACTCTCTAAAAAACAAACTACACAAATAATAAAAAACCCTAAAGCCTGGGGCTCACTCTCACGGCATCCATGCACCTTAGCCTCTCTCTCACTCAGCCCTCTCCCCTCTCCTATCACTCACGCAAACCCTCCTTTCACGACCAGTAAAGCCCCCACCGATTTAACAAACCATATTCAACAGCTCTAAACACTTCAACCCTCTCGATAAACAGCCACAACAACCCTCGACTCCCACTCCTTCTCGGCAGCAATCACAGCAGCGACCTACCCTTCACATAAGCCAAGTACCTGCCTTCACCTAAAACCACGACACACACAGTAGCCACACCCCACGCACTCACCCTGCACGGCTCACCAATACCAAACACACAGCCACGTCACCTGCTTCTTGACTCTCCGCGGAACCACACAAAAACAGAAAAACCCTAGTAACTCACGTCGATCCTTTCAGGCCTCTCTCTCTCTAAAAAAGAAACCTAAAGACACTTCCTTCACGTAACAAACAACAAGAAATAAAAGCCCATGCAGTCACTGTCATTAATTACTCACGCACAAACCCTCAGCAGACTCCCCATGCCCACGTTCAACAAGCAACGACTCACGCACCTCACACAGAACCACAAGCCGAGCATACCACACACCAAAAAGCCCTTCGACCACATCAGCCCCTCACAGTAACGTGCTCCCACCGACTCATTTCACCCTCTCAACTCACTCCCACATCCACCAAATAAACAACCAGCGCATAAGGAGCCCTCACCCAATAGCCGTGAAGCAAAATAAACTGAAACAACCCCTCACCAAGCCGAAAGCAGTGAGCAATACGCCTCCTAAACCGAGACAAAAAATAATCCTAAAAATCCCTTCCAATTACCAAATAAAACTGCCTAGAAACTGTCCAGAAAACTGCCAAAAACAGTCCAGAAAAACTGCATCCTTGCCACCAAAAATCGTGACCAGAAACAGCCATAAAACGGAGTAAAACCGCAGCCCAGACAGCGAAACAGTGAGCAAAAACATCGAACCAGTGAACCGGAAGAGTTGCGGAGCGTCCACCCTTCCGATGGCCGTGTAACGCACTTTCGAGAGGTTAGAACTGAGGGCACCCTTTTTTATTAAATCATCTTTATTTTTATTTATTTTAATACTTTATCGCATGAGAGTCGTTTGTTGATGCATGATGTGATTTTCGGATGAGCGGAATGCGTGTTCTCTTTTGTGGTATATCGGATGGAAACCCAGACGTAAATTCCGTACCCGAATCTGAATGGATGGTAGTGCGGTCTGCACTCGGGATACAATGCCACGTACCACTTGAGAGACACATGTATTTCGTTTCATCCAAACTTTGTATTCGAACATGATTAGGTTGCTAGTACGTTATTTATTATTAAAACATAATTTAGTCTGATTTCGTTGTTTACTTTTAAGCATGATTAGTTATTTATTTTGCGTTTGGAATTTGCATTATGTTTATTTTGTTATTTGTTTTCTGCATTATATAATTGAAGTTTGTTCATAAGATTGCCGTGTGTTATCGTGTGTTTGCCGTTATGATGACTTATTTTTAAAGCATGCGAACTTAGTCATAGGATTTATCTTAATGAACGCAGACTAGATCTAAGTTACCTTTGAGCAAACATGTTGAGTAGATTCGGTTAGTTTATTGCACAAATCATATCATTACAAGTAACATAAGTAAGAAACCATTCCGAACCAACGGGTTTGAGGTCTTCCCTTGCGAGGGGTGAGTGCGGCCTTAAATCACATTTTCCCGTTTCACACCGGTTGGCGACTCCATGTTATTTCTCCGGATTAGTTCCCCCATGGGCTATTCCGTACTCCCAACTAGGCCGCGAGCCTAGAACAGCGTCGCCGACATCTGTGTCCTACAGTATGGCGACTCCACTGGGGATAGAGAATTGGCCCCGAAATCATGCCTGGTGATGTTTATGATTTGTGCTTTATTTAATCGTGTCTATAATGGGTTGAAAAGGGTTTAATCGAAGGCACCTTTTTGAGCTAGGTAATGGTTTGGTGTATTCCTTCATTCACTACCTTTCTATAAGGAAAAGCTGTGAAGGCACCTAGATAATCATTACTCGTAGCTCACTGTGATGGACTAATTTGGAGGACTCATTGTTTATTCCTGTCACCAAGCGATAAGAGCCTAAGAGGCTTGGGTTTTTAAGAGAGTTCGCTCCGCCCTCCCTTTGGGGAATCTACAACGGGAAATTCATTTAACAGTCAGTCACATACCATAACTCGTTGGCACGTACCTTAAGGTATAAAAATGTGCGCTCACTTGGTCGCTCGAACCCTTGAGTGGGGAGTCCTAGTTGTGGGCAATCCTTCGTCAGCTAGAGCCTTTGTCCGCACTCCCGTAAACCCACATGAGAACCTTAGTCGCAGAACTAATTGGAGTTATTTGTTTTATGTTTATGTTTTGGATCATCGTCATTTGGATCCAGTTGGACCTTTTGTTAAAAGATGTGAACTTGTTGGGCCATTTAAATTGGGACGTGTTTGTGTCCTTTGACAATTGGGCCAAAAGCTTCTGAAATACCGATGGGCCATTTTATGTTTGGGCCTCTTATCATTTGAAGTTGTTTAGCTATGTTATCGCAAAGTGTAAACACGTTGGGCCTTTTCAACTGGGACAAGTTTGCACTGCGCAATAATATGATTGAATACTTTAAAATGATAATGGGCCAACTAGTATAAAATTTTAATGGGTTTATATATTACATGCATATTATATCTCATACATCGCACACATCTCATCCATCTCATGCATACATGCATCATGTTAACCCCTGTGTCTTAAAAGCCATCATGGATACCCGCTGGATTAGAAAAAGAAGACTTGTCAAGAAGAGTCTAACGAACATGGATATCGGGAAAATGAGACCAAGAAACAGAAAACCTTGCGGCAATGATAGAAAGACCGCTGAAGGAGGCCTTCAAAGGAAAAAACAAACAAGAGAAAAAAAAAAGAAAGAAAGAAAAACAAAAAAAAAAGAAAGAAAGAGAGAGAAGTCCTTGACGGTTAGGCATATGTCCGGTGATGACATTGTTTGCTATAGGGAGAAGCCTTAGAAACGATAAGTGCGAGACGTGCTCTCATCCGGTACTCTGAATGGATTGATCTCAGCTAGACTCACGGGCACTTGATTACGAGATCTCAACAGTAGAAGCCTGAGTTAGTTGACGAGATGACTAGTTGAAGAGATGATGGATCAGTGAATGACTGTTTACCTAGATGTCCATCCTGGTTTCTGATGCTACGATATATGATATGGTTGAGAATAAAGAAAATCTATGCGATGAAAAGAAAAGAAAAAATGACCGCCTATAACCAATAAGGTGAAGCTACCCATGGGCGAGTATTAGGACCACCATGAGGAGAAATGCTACCTTAAGGGTAGGTGTGTCAAAGAAATAAAGGAAAGAAAAGAGAAAAAATAGAGAAAAAAAATAAAAAGAAAAAAAAAGGAAGTTCACATGAAAAGAAAGAGACAAAAGAAAAAAGAAGAAACCATATCATGTTAGTACGAAGAAGTAATCACAGAGTGTGATCAAGACATCCAGGTTGGTTTAGACCCACTGATCCGATTCTCCGAGCGAAATCATCAGTTGGCCTACTAAGGATTAAGCTGTGAAAAGCCTTAGACACACACACTGGGAGTTTAGTTCAGATCACCTAATTTGGGACGATCGGGTTGAGTGTTATCGAGTACCTTTGAAGGTTCTCAGGTTTCGACGCGAAGCATTCGTTGAGGACGAAAATATGTTCTAGCTATCAGGATTACCCCCCCCTGTAGAATTGAATTTTCACATTATTGATTGGTCTCCTAAATGTTTTTTATTTTCGAAAATTTTGCTCCCATACGGTCTTTGTCCTTCCGCTGCACTCGTTCTCACCTTTCTAACTCCCTAGGGTTTTAGAAGAGTGATTGATCAATGCTTAAAAAAAATCATGTTTCTTTTTCTTGATTATGCATGCTTATTAGGAACTATTTTGATTAGATTTAGGGTGTATGACACTTAGCGGAAAATCCCTAATAATAAGGTTTTAATGTAATTTGTATTTGATGCATGTTATATGGTCCGTCTTGTCAATACGGTTTATGAATATCTCTTTGTGACTACATCCGAGACCGTGCCTCTGCTGTGAGGGTGTAGCCGATAAAGATTTATTTATACGGATGTATATTATCTGATACTAGATAAATTCAAGTAAAAGCGAATTCTGAACGTGCCCTAGCTGTCAGGATTACGTAAGTAACTTGAGTTTATCATTGACGAGTTTTACCTTGGTACGTCTCCTTGTGGGCCTGCCTTCGCAGCGACAACGAGAAACGGCCAGGACCGGATACTTAGGAGTCACACTTTTGAGTGATTGACAAATGAGTTGTCTACCTGATGAATATACGTAGGCGAGACCGTGCCTCTCTGCTTGAGCTGAAATATATTCACGGGGTCCACCTTTCACTATTTATATTTAATTTAATTATTAAATATTTGTATTCTGTTTTGGGATTACAGTATTGCATGCATGATTTAGTGGGAGGGGCATATTAGATTAAAAATCCATGATCTAGTTTATGCTTTTGATATTATATGAAACTGCTTTATTTCTGCTAACCGTTTTTCGTGATCTATATGATAGATTTGCGATGGCGGGTCAATCCACAAACCAGTTTGCGCGTATGTTAGATGCGAACAAACTAAAAGGCGCTGAGAACTTTACGGACTGGGATTGGATTTGAGGATTGTCCTCGATTCCGAAAAGTTGGGTATGTTCTTGAGGGTCCGTTGCCCCTTGCAGTGGGTGAGGATGCTTCAGAGGAGGAACGCCAAGTTTTTGAAGCTTGGAAGAATGATGATTTAAGGGTTAAATCATACATCCTTAGTTCGCTCTCTCCGAAACTCAAGCAACAATACTATGGAACATCAGATTCCTATAGTATGATAACACGATTAAGACAATCGTTCGAGAACCAGGAACAGGTGATTGTTCACAAGGTCGCCATGGAACTGTTCCATGCGCGTCTGGATGAGGGGCAAAGTGTTAGCCCACATGTTCTTCAAATGATCGATTTGATCGATCAATTGAGGCAACATAATCTCATCCTAAATGACATTCTCGGTAGGAGTGTCATTCTTGGTTCTCTGCCAGCTTCATTCCGCCAGTTTGTGATGTACTTCAACATGCACGGGACAGTCTGCACCTACCAGGAGCTACATAGGATGTTGCTCACGGCAGAGAGATCTGAAGAAGGGAGTACCGACTCGCCCCCTAGATCTACTTCTCTCTCTGCTTCTTCCCAAGGAATGTCCAAGGGAAAGAAGAAAAGGGAAGAAGAAGAAGGCCTTCGGTCCTCCACAGCAGGCGAAGATAGCTAAGCCCAAAGGGCTTCTGAAGACAAATGCCACCACTGCGGCAAGTCGGGCACTGGAAGAGGAACTGTCCTGATTACATTGCCCAGATCAGGAGAGACAGAGCATCTACATCAGGTACTTTATTTTTTTCCAGTTATTGATTTATCTTTGGCTTGTGAAGCCGTTACATCCAGCTGGATTTTAGATTCTGCTTGTCCCATTCACATTTGCAATTCGTTGCAGGTGCTGAAGGAAAGTAGGAGGCTGAAGCCAGGGGAGATGCAGTTGCGGTTCGGGAGTGGAGACTCTTTGGATGCAGTTGCAGTGGGAGTATGCGAGATCTCATTGCCGAATGGGACACTTTTGTTATGACTGTCATTTTGTACCAGGATGTGTCGCTAATATTATATCACTTTTGTACTTGATACAGAAGGCTTTTGTATGAATATTAAGAATAGTTCTTTGTATTTATATGATAAAAATAATATTCAGATCCTTAGTTGTCCAAACAGCATGGTCATTATACATTGCAAACTTCAAAAGATATATATAAATACTGGAGTTAATAAACGTAGATTACCTGTAATTAATAATACTGAACTTTGGCATATGAGACTTGGTCACATTGGCGTTAAACGCCTTACCCATTGGTTAGGAATGGTTTGATATCAGATCTTACCATTGAATCCTATCCAACTTGTGAATCCTGTATTCAGGGTAAAATGACCAAGGCCCCATTTTCTGGTGTTGGACACCGTGCCACTAACTTACTTACTGGAACTCGTACATTCTGATGTATGTGGTCCACTAAGTCAAACTGCTCACAGTGGTTATTCGTACTTCGTTACCTTTACCGATGATTTGTCACGGTACGGTTATGTCTATTTGATGCGACATAAATCGGAAACCTTTGAAAAGTTCAAAGAGTTCCGAAATGAAGTAGAAAAACAAACTGGTAAATATATTAAATGCCTTCGATCAGATCGAGGCGGCGATATATGAGTGGTGAGTTCATGGATTATATGAAGGAGAATGGGATTCTCGCTCATATACTCCTCCAGGTACCAGGTACACCACAGCACAATGGTGTATCTGAAAGGAGAAAATCGGACTTTATTGGATATGGTCCGATCGATGTTGAGTTTCACAGATTTGCCCTATTACTTATGGGGTTACTGTCTCTTAACAGCCGCACATCTTTTGAATAAGATTCCTTCAAAGGCTGTTCCTACGACACCGTATGAGATATGGTTCGGTAGGAGACCGAATCTTAATTATATTAAGGTTTGGGGTTGTCCTGCCTATGTCAGGGTGACTCAGCAAAGTAAGCTTTCGCCTCGAGGGCAAAAGTTTAGGTTTGTTGGATATCCCTCAAATACGAGGGGATATCTGTTCTATGATACCGAGCATCGAAATGTCTTCGTAGCTCGCTTCGCAAAATTTCTAGAAGTAGAATTTTTGTCAGAAGGTAGTGATCATAGAAGGGTTGAACTTGATGAAGTCCAACCTGAAAACAACGAACCAACGGAGGAACCTGAAGTTCAAGTAGATGAAGGACCTTCAACACACACACTCCGTAGGTCGGAAAGGGTATCTAGACCTCCTGAACGCTTGTATTTGATACAAGAAAAGAGTCTGGATGTTCTCTTAGTTGAAGAGACAGATCCTTTCACCTATAGAGAATCGATGTTGGACATCGACTCCGTGAAATGGCAAAGTGCCATGAAATCCGAGATAGACTCAATGCATGAAAATCAAGTTTGGGACTTGATTCCGCTTCCCGAAGGAATTGTTCCTATCGGTTGTAAATGGGTTTACAAAAGGAAGCGCGGGCCTGACGGTAAGGTTGAAACTTACAAGGCCCGACTGGTAGCAAAAGGTTACACCGCAGCGACCTGGCGTCGACTACGATGAAACTTTTTCGCCGGTAGCAATGCTTAAGTCTATCCGGATTTTGCTTTCTATAGCTGCGTATCATGACTACGAGATTTGGCAAATGGATGTCAAAACGGCTTTTCTAAATGGATTTCTTGATGAAGAAATCTATATGGAACAGCCGGAAGGTTTCACATCCAGCGAAACCTCGGGTATGGTATGTAAGCTTAAGAAGTCCATTTATGGACTTAAACAAGCTTCACGAAGTTGGAATCTTCGATTCGACGAGATTATCAGATCGTCTGGTTTTCTCAAGAATTCGGAAGAATCCTGTGTGTATCAGAAGGCCAGTGGGAGCATGGTCGTATTTTTAGTCCTGTATGTTGATGACATCCTAATCATTGGGAATGATTTAGGTATGTTACAAAGCGTTAAAGCATATCTCTGTAAGAATTTCTCCATGAAGGACCTGGGAGAAGCTTCCTATGTTTTAGGGATAAAACTCTATCGAGATAGACAAAGGAGGCTGATTGGGTTATCCCAATCAACGTACGTAGATAAGATCTTGGAACGGTATAGCTTTGGTAACTGTAAGACAGCAAACATACCGTTCAGACATGGGATTCATCTTTCCAAGAAGATGTGTCCACAAACAGAAGATGAGAAGGTTAGAATGTCTAACCAACCTTATGCTTCGTGTTTGGGTAGCATAATGTATGCCATGTTATGTACGAGGCCTGATATCAGTTTCGCTGTTAGCGTAACTAGTCGATATCAGTCCAATCCAGGTAATGACCATTGGATGGCCATTAAACATATCCTAAAGTATCTTAAAGGTACTAAGGATAAGTTGATTATTTATGGAGGAAATGAACTGCAGGTTAATGGGTATACAGACTCCGATTTTCAATCGGATCCCGATGATAGAAAGTCTACATCTGGATTTGTCTTTACCCTTAACGGAGGTGCAGTTTGTTGGAAGAGTTTCCAAACAGGGATCTACAGCTGATTCCACCACTGAGGCGGAATATATTGCAGCTTCTGAAGCCGCAAAAGAGGCTGTGTGGATAAAGAACTTTATCACAGAATGGGAGTTGTCCCAAGTATCGAGAATGCGATTCCGTTATACTGTGATAATACTGGAGCCATTGCGCAAGCAAAGGAACCGAGGGCGCATCAGAAGTCGAAGCATGTGGAACGCAAGTACCACATCATTCGAGAGATCGTGTCGCGAGGGGATTGTCGTGTGCAAGGTACCGAGTGAAGACAACGTAGCAGACCCGCTGACGAAGGCCATACCTCCGAAGTTATTTGATAAACACGTGGAGTCGATGGGTATTAGATACAATCGATATTGGCACTAGAGCAAGTGGGAGATTTTGTAGGGGTTGGTGCTCAGCGCCAATTCCCGGTTGTATTTTTGTTAAATACTTCTGTAAAACATTATTATTATAATAATATATGCAGTTTCTATAATATAATCTATCTTTTATATGGTAAAGACGTAATGACCCTAGAATGATTAGTCATGATACAGTTGCAAAAGCGTCGCAACGGACATTGAGTCGTATCATGACGTTGTCATTCTCAGACAGTTCCTGGTCAAGGTTTACACTACTTGGTCAGTATAGTAAACCCGTTGAGACCGGTACATGTCGTATACTGGAATATATGATTCCAATGGTTTCTCAATGAACCATTAGTCTTGGAGACTAGTATAGACGTGTAGGTGTTTATAGTGGATAAACACTGAACGACTCACCGAAGATTCTTAATGGATGGTACACCAGCGTCAATAAGAATCTTCTTGGGTTGAGTAGCACTTGTGATTCTTAGACTTGAGATGCCATTGTGGGCACATGAGACATCTCTACACTTAGATGGCAGTCACGTCACCGATCTATTTAGATCAGACCTCCGCCTGTTCGTTGGGTGTAGATAGATCCTCAGGGTGTCCTATGTGTATCAAGATAGGATCCGTCAGTTCTGTGTACCAGAGCATAGGTAGTCCATATGATTAGCAATCAGATAAAACCATGGGCCCGTGGTAAGTTTAGAAGCTAGTTCTAAACATTCTTTTTGAGATTGCTAATAGAATAGTCGACTGGATAATCCCGATAGAGATTTGACGTTTACATCTATATCTCTGGGATTTATCCGGATACCTGTGACGGAGGAATTATACATTTGCGATGACCTCGACCTGTATGGTTTAGCGAGATTATCCGTGATCGTCATAATCTACGGGTGGATAGATTATGGACACGAAATTTGATTTCGTGACGGATATACCTGAACCTAGAGAGTCTCAATAATGAAACATACTCGTGAGCACTAGAGCAACATAAATAAATAATATTGATTATTTATAAAGTCGTTTAAGGTTAAACGCAAGATACATGCTAAAGAGACTAGATAGTCATTTCCTTAATTATTGTGTATTTACATTTAATACTTGATTAATTTAAATACACATTAATTAATAGTCAAAATGAGTTATTTGACTTATTTCCTAAATGAATATATGTTTTTTAATATTTAATGTAAATATTATACATATATTTAATATATTTGTATTTGATTAATTAATTAATTATTTAATTGTTAAATGATTAAATTAATTAAAATATAATATCTTATGTTAGGATATTTAAAGTAATGACATAGTTGCTTGTTGACCAAAATAAATATCTAATAAGTTTTTAGATATTTATGCAAGTTGACAAATGATATTGAAATGAAATTGAAATTAAAATTTGTATTGCTTTGTGTTGATTTCGGCCAAGGCCAAATTTGCAAGTATAAATTGTTTTCATTCTTTTCATTTCATAAACCTAATACACATTTCACAAAAAAACTCCATTGAAGAAACAAAGAAAGTTGAGAAAGAAAAAAAACCAAAGAAAAGCTTGATTTTAGTAAGTTTTCTCAAACTTACTATTAGAAGGAATTGTTCCTTAGGATCTAGGCTTCAATATATGATATCTTAGGTTATTTCTTTCTTTATTCTTTGTGTTTTTGTTGATGGAAATTTTTGGTGAAATGGTGAGCATGTATGATGAACAAAGAATGTAACTATTGTAGTTATATGTATTCTTTTAAGGTTTATGAAACCATGTTGCTATTCTAGAGTTGTTGACCCACTCTTAAATGACCTAGATTTGATCTTGAGTTGTTTCATTGTGTTGAGACTTGAATTGGATGAAAGATTGATGATTGAAGTAATTGATTTAATGTATTAGTCCTAATTTGTCCAATTTGTGGAAATTGAAAAATTAGGGTTTATACCAATTCCAAATTTGGGGGTTTTCATATATGTTGAGCATTTGGGTGTGTATATGATGCATGCAAAGTTTCATGTTGATTGGATTCATTTGATGAGTTTTGAACATGAAATGACCAAATGTCAATATGGCCCCAATTGAGGGCTCTCGGCCTTGTGAAGGAAATTTGGGATTTTGTGTGCTTTGGTGTTTTGATGTTTTGAACATGCTAAGTTCATCTTAGAAATGATTTAGAATCATTCAAAATTGATTGGATCAATTTCGGACTAAAATGGACAAAATACCATATAAAGGGTAATTTGGTAATTTCACTTGAATTTGATTCATTGAATTTTATTTCATAATTTGATTATTGGAATATTAAATAAATATGTTTATTTAATTAATCCGAGAAAAAGTTTTGAAATCTGAAAATCGGATTTTCACCGCTTCCGCTGCGTTACCGGATTCACCCCTAAAAACCCCTTCAAAATGGTATCAGAGCGAGTCTGATTCTAGGCCACTTAAATGATTAGCCTACATTGAATCAATGTTTAATCATGTTTTCTTGCTTATTTATGCATGCTTATTAGGAACTAATTTGATTAGATTTAGGGTGTATGACACTTAGCGGAAAAATCCCTAATAATAAGGTTTAATGTAATTTGTATTTGATGCATGTTATATGGTCCGTCTTGTCAATACGGTTTATGAATATCTTCTTTGTGACTACATCCGAGACCGTTTCTCCTCTGTGAGGGTGTAGCCGATAAAGATTTATTTATACCGGATGTATATCTGATACTAGATAAATTCAAGTAAAAGCGGAATTCTGAACGTGCCCTAGCTGTCAGGATTACGTAAGTAACTTGAGTTTATCATTGACGAGTTTTACCTTGGTACGTCTCCTTGTGGGCCTGCCTTCGCAGCGACAACGAGAAACGGCCAGGACCGGATACTTAGGAGTCACTATTGAGTGATTGACAAATGAGTTGTCTACCTGATGAATATACGTAGGCGAGACCGTGCCTCTGCTGTGAGCTGAAATATATTCACGGGATCCACCTTTCACTATTTATATTTAATTTAATTATTAATATTTGTATTCTGTTTTGGGATTACAGTATTGCATGATTTAGTGGGAGGGGCATATTAGATTAAAAATCCATGATCTAGTTTATGCTTTTGATATTATATGAAACTGCTTATTTCTGCTAACCGTTTTTTCGTGATCTATATGATAGATTTGCGATGGCGGGTCAATCCACAAACCAGTTTGCGCGTATGTTAGATGCGAACAAACTAAAAGGCGCTGAGAACTTTACGGACTGGGAATTGGATTTGAGGATTGTCCTCGATTCCGAAAAGTTGGGTTATGTTCTTGAGGGTCCTTGCCCCTTGCAGTGGGTGAGGATGCTTCGGAGGAGGAACGCCAAGTTTTTGAAGCTTGGAAGAATGATGATTTAAGGGTTAAATCATACATCCTTAGTTCGCTCTCTCCGAAACTCAAGCAACAATACTATGGAACATCAGATTCCTATAGTATGATAACACGATTAAGACAATCGTTCGAGAACCAGGAACAGGTTATTGTTCACAAGGTCGCCATGGAACTGTTCCATGCGCGTCTGGATGAGGGGCAAAGTGTTAGCCCACATGTTCTTCAAATGATCGATTTGATCGATCAATTGAGGCAACATAATCTCATCCTAAATGACATTCTCGGTAGGAGTGTCATTCTTGGTTCTCTGCCAGCTTCATTCCGCCAGTTTGTGATGTACTTCAACATGCACGGGACAGTCTGCACCTACCAGGAGCTACATAGGATGTTGCTCACGGCAGAAGAGGATCTGAAGAAGGGAGTACCGACTCGCCCACCTAGATCTACTTCTCTCTCTGCTTCTTCCTTCCAGGAATGTCCAAGGGAAAGAAGAAGAAAGGGAAGAAGAAGAAGGCCTTCGGTCCTCCACAGCAGGCGAAGATAGCTAAGCCCAAAAGGGCTTCTGAAGACAAATCCACCACTGCGGCAAGGTCGGGCACTGGAAGAGGAACTGTCCAGATTACATTGCTCAGATCAGGAGAGACAGAGCATCTACATCAGGTACTTTTATTTTTCCAGTTATTGATTTATCTTTGGCTTGTGAAGCCGTTACATCCAGCTGGATTTTAGATTCTGCTTGTCCCATTCACATTTGCAATTCGTTGCAGGTGCTGAAGGAAAGTAGGAGGCTGAAGCCAGGGAGATGCAGTTGCGGTTCGGGAGTGGAGACTCTTTGGATGCAGTTGCAGTGGGAGTATGCGAGATCTCATTGCCGAATGGACACTTTTGTTACATGACTGTCATTTTGTACCAGGATGTGTCGCTAATATTATATCACTTTTTGTACTTGATACAGAAGGCTTTTGTATGAATATTAAGAATAGTTCTTTGTATTTATATGATAGAAATAATATTCAGATCCTTAGTTGTCCAAACCAGCATGGTCATTATACATTGCAAACTTCAAAAGATATATTAAATACTGGAGTTAATAAACGTAGATTACCTGTAATTAATAATACTGAACTTTGGCATATGAGACTTGGTCACATTGGCGTTAAACGCCTTACCCAGTTGGTTAGGAATGGTTTGATATCAGATCTTACCATTGAATCCTATCCAACTTGTGAATCCTGTATTCAGGGTAAATGACCAAGGCCCCATTTTCTGGTGTTGGACACCGTGCCATTAACTTACTGGAACTCGTACATTCTGATGTATGTGGTCCACTAAGTCAAACTGCTCACAGTGGTTATTCGTACTTCGTTACCTTTACCGATGATTTGTCACGGTACGGTTATGTCTATTTGATGCGACATAAATCGGAAACCTTTGAAAAGTTCAAAGAGTTCCGAAATGAAGTAGAAAAACAAACTGGTAAATATATTAAATGCCTTCGATCAGATCGAGGCGGCGAATATATGAGTGGTGAGTTCATGGATTATATGAAGGAGAATGGGATTCTCGCTCATATACTCCTCCAGGTACCCACCACAGCACAAGGTGTATCTGAAAGGAGAAATCGGACTTTATTGGATATGGTCCGATCGATGTTGAGTTTCACAGATTTGCCCTATTACTTATGGGGTTACTGTCTCTTAACAGCCGCACATCTTTTGAATAAGATTCCTTCAAAGGCTGTTCCTACGACACCGTATGAGATATGGTTCGGTAGGAGACCGAATCTTAATTATATTAAGGTTTGGGGTTGTCCTGCCTATGTCAGGGTGACTCAGCAAAGTAAGCTTTCGCCTCGAGGGCAAAAGTTTAGGTTTGTTGGATATCCCTCAAATACGAGGGGATATCTGTTCTATGATACCGAGCATCGAAATGTCTTCGTAGCTCGCTTCGCAAAATTTCTAGAAGTAGAATTTTTGTCAGAAGGTAGTGATCATAGAAGGGTTGAACTTGATGAAGTCCAACCTGAAACAACGAACCAACGGAGGAACCTGAAGTTCAAGTAGATGAAGGACCTTCAACACACACACTCCGTAGGTCGGAAAGGGTATAGACCTCTGAGACCTCTGATAGCTTGAACGATTACAAGAAAAGAGTCTGGATGTTCTCTTAGTTGAAGAGACCGATCCTTTCACCTATAGAGAATCGATGTTGGACATCGACTCCGTGAAATGGCAAAGTGCCATGAAATCCGAGATAGATTCAATGCATGAAAATCAAGTTTGGGACTTGATTCCGCTTCCCGAAGGAATTGTTCCTATCGGTTGTAAATGGGTTTACAAAAGAAGCGCGGGGCCTGACGGTAAGGTTGAAACTTACAAGGCCCGACTGGTAGCAAAAGGTTACAACGCAGCGACCTGGCGTCGACTACGATGAAACTTTTTCGCCGGTAGCAATGCTTAAGTCTATCCGGATTTTGCTTTCTATAGCTGCTGCGTATCATGACTACGAGATTGGCAAATGGATGTCAAAACGGCTTTTCTAAATGATTTCTTGATGAAGAAATCTATATGGAACAGCCGGAAGGTTTCACACATCCAGCCAACCTCGGGTATGGTATGTAAGCTTAAGAAGTCCATTTATGGACTTAAACAAGCTTCACGAAGTTGGAATCTTCGATTCGACGAGATTATTCAGATCGTCTGGTTTTCTCAAGAATTCGGAAGAATCCTGTGTGTATCAGAAGGCCAGTGGAGCATGGTCGTATTTTTAGTCCTGTATGTTGATGACATCCTAATCATTGGGAATGATTTAGGTATGTTACAAAGCGTTAAAGCATATCTCTCTGTAAGAATTTCTCCATGAAGGACCTGGGAGAAGCTTCCTATGTTTTAGGGATAAAACTCTATCGAGATAGACAAAGGAGGCTGATTGGGTTATCCCAATCAACGTACGTAGATAAGATCTTGGAACGGTATAGCTTTTGGTAACTGTAAGACAGCAAACATACCGTTCAGACATGGGATTCATCTTTCTAAAAGATGTGTCCACAAACAGAAGATGAGAAGGTTAGAATGTCTAACCAACCTTATGCTTCGTGTTTGGGTAGCATAATGTATGCCATGTTATGTACGAGGCCTGATATCAGTTTCGCTGTTAGCGTAACTAGTCGATATCAGTCCAATCCAGGTAATGACCATTGGATGGCCATTAAACATATCCTAAAGTATCTTAAAGGTACTAAGGATAAGTTGATTATTTATGGAGGAAACGAACTGCAGGTTAAACGGGTATACAGACTCCGATTTTCAATCGGATCCCGATGATAGAAGTCTACATCTGGATTTGTCTTAACCCTTAACGGAGGTGCAGTATGTTGGAAGAGTTCCAAACAGGGATCTACAGCTGATTCCACCACTGAGGCGGAATATATTGCAGCTTCTGAAGCCGCAAAGAGGCTGTGTGGATAAAGAACTTTAATCACAATTGGGAGTTGTCCCAAGTATCGAGAATGCGATTCCGTTATACTGTGATAATACTGGAGCCATTGCGCAAGCAAAGGAACCGAGGGCGCATCAGAAGTCGAAGCATGTGGAACGCAGTACCACATCATTCGAGAGATTGTGTCGCGAGGGGATATTGTCGTGTGCAAGGTGCCGAGTGAAGACAACGTAGCAGACCCGCTGACGAAGGCCATACCTCCCGAGTTATTTGATAAACAGTGGAGTCGATGGGTATTAGATACAATCGATATTGGCACTAGAGCAAGTGGGAGATTTTTAGGGGTTGGTGCTCAGAGCGCCAATTCCCGGTTGTATTTTTGTTAAATACTTCTGTAAAACTTATTATCAGTAATAATATATGCAGTTTCTATAATATAATCTAATCTTTTATATGGTAAAGACGTATGACCCTAGAATGATTAGTCATGATACAGTTGCAAAAGCGTCGCAACGGACATTGAGTCGTATCATGACGTTGTCATTCTCAGACAGTTCCTGGTCAAGGTTTACACAACTACTCTTGGTCGTATAGTAAACCCGTTGAGAACCGTATTATAACGGGAACGTAGCTGAGAATGAGGTCTTGGTTTACTACCTATAACAACTTTCCGTTGGGACTTGGAGACTGGTATGGGGTGGACAGTGTGCAGTGGCCACCTGAGGTGCTCACTGTGTGCGTTAAGTGATGGGTCATGTGCCTGGATCATAGGTGGTGAGACACATTAGTCGTGGTCTCTTAGCTGTGCATCTACAGTATATCTGACCGTGTAGTTCCTGTGGAGCTTCAGATCTCCTCCTGCCTCGGATGTCATACCTTTTCGTACCACAGGATAATGGCTAATACTTCACTCGATTAATACGACTTACGATCAGCCTTTACCTCACCGACGTACCTTGACCGATTAATTATCCTGGATGCCGCTCTCCTGCTATCACAATCCTTCAGTCCTCTCCCCCTCCCGGACGCACCACCACGTTCGGATTTGCACTCAGCAATACTGATGCGCCACGATCGTCAGTAAGAGTCTTTCCAAGTGTGGCATTCGTCATGCTGTTCGCTGAATACCTCGCCTTATACGTATCTTTCCTCGCGCTTTCGCATCTACACTTCGCTTCGTCGACTAGTCTCTTTACTCGTTCTGTCTATTTCTCTCCTCTTTTTGCAACCGTCTCCGCCGTGACCCGGTCCGCGCTCTTCTCAGAATTTTTTTGACTTTCCTCCTCTCGCCCCTTCATAGTATATCGGTTATGATTCGATCATTCGCGCTTCCCTCACTCCATCGGTGATTGTTTGTTGCACTCATCATCGTTCTTATCTCTATACCTGACAGGCTCTACTATTATCAGGTATCTGAAACTGTCTATGGCCTGATTCTCATCTTACTTGTGTTCGGCCTAGTGTCTTTACGCCTTGTCTTCCCCAGTCTGATTTCGCATCCCATGTTTCCACTTACGCGCCTCCCACTTCCTATCCCGACCTAGATTACAAGTGATCACCCCCCTTTCCCAGGCGCCCGCCTCTGTATCTTTGAGGTTCTTTTCGCGTCGCCCATCTACTCCTTTTTCCTTCCCTTGGACTCGCCCTTTCTTCCCCTCTCTTCTTGCCCTTTCTGCGCTCTTCCCTTTCGAGAGATGAATCCTCCATGTCCGAGTTCCCCCGTATCCCCCCCTGACGCCTAGCGACCCCCCTCCCGATCGATGGCGTAGAGCCCTCAGAGAGTGTCGCAAGAGGGGAGTCCAGTGTGTTTGTCCGGAACAGTACTCCATATGAAATTGATAGCAATCTAAAACCGGGAAGAGCTGGTATTTTAGACAACTAACATTCCAAAAATCCGATACCTTTGGGTTTGCCTATACAGAAAAGTCGGACGCTGGAATCCAGATATTTGGACGGTCAGATCTATTTGGGAGATCCGGGAGACCTGTGGGGAGGAGCAGGATACTGGGGTGACAGTGGGACCGCATGGATTTGTGTTTTTAATATTATCAACGGTTGGCAGAAGGATGTACGATCGGTGGATAATTAGGGACATAATTTGATTTCGTGACGGATAGACCTGAACCTATAGATAGTGAACTCTCAATAAAATGAACATACGTCGGGAGCACTAGAGCACATAAATAAATAAATTGATGATTTTAATAAAGTCGTTGGAAGGTTAAACGCAAAATACATGCTAAAGAGACTAGATAGTCTTTATTGCTTAATTATTGTGTATTTACATTTAATACTTGATTAATTAATACCCATTAATTAATAGTCAAAATGATTATTTGACTTTTATCCTAAATGAATATATGTTTTTATGAATATTTAATGTATATTATACATATATTTAATATATTTGTTATTGAATTAATTAATTAATTATTTAATTGTTAAATGATTTAATTAATTAAGATATAAATATTTTAAGTTAGGCTATTTGAAGCTAAATGATCATAGTTTGCAATTGTTGACCAAAATAAATATCTATAAAGTTTTTAGATATTTATCAAGTTGACTAAATGCATTAGAAATGAAATTGAAATGAAAAATTTGGTATATACCTTGATGTTGATTTCGGCCAAGGCCATCTTGACAAGTATATATTGTTTTCATTTGCTTTTCATTTCATAATAACCTATAATACACATTTCACAAAAGAGACTCCATTGAAGAAAGCTTAAGAAATTTGAGAAAGAAAGAAAAACCAAGGAAAAGCTTGATTTTAGGAGTTTTCTCCAACTTACTATTAGTAAGGAATTGTTCCTTAGGATCTAGGCTTCAATATATGATATCCTTAGGTTATTTCTCTCTTTATTCTTTATGTTTTGTTGATGGAAATTTGGTGAAATGGTGAAGCATGTGTAATGAACAAAGAATGTAACTAGTGTAGTTATATGTATTCTTTTAAGGTTTATGAAACCATGTTGCTATTCTAGAGTTGTTGTTGACCCACTCTTAAATGACCTAGATTTGATCTTGAGTTGTTTCATATGTGGTTGAGACTTGAATTAGATGAAAGATTGATGATTGAAGTAATTGATTGTGTATTAAGTCCAATTTGTCCAATTTGTTGAAATTGAGAATTAGGGTTTATAACCAATTCCGAATTTGGGGGTTTTGAGATATGTGTTGAGCATTTGGGTGTGTATATGATGCATGCAAAGTTTCATGTTATGGATTCATTTAAGATGAGTTTTGAGACATGAAATGACCAAATGGTCAATATGTCCCCATTTGGAGGCTCTCGGCCTTGTGAAGGAAATTAGGGGATTTTGTGTGTTTGGTGTTTTTGATGTTTTGAACATGCAAAGTTCATCTTATAAATAAATGATTTAGAATCATTCAAAATTGATTGGATCAATTTCGGACTAAAATGGACAAAATACCATATAAGGGTAATTTGGTAATTTCACTTGAATTTGATTCATTTGAAATTTTTATTTTAATTTGATTATTGGAATATTAAATAAATATGTTTATTTAATTAATCCGAGAAAAAATTTTGAAATCTGAAAATCGGATTTTCACCGCTTCCGCTGCGTTACCGGATTCACCCTATAAACCCCTACAATGTGTACGAATGCGCGTCTCGAGAAAGAATGGCCGAAAAAGCGGTGAAAGGTTTTGTTTTGACGGGAGAAAGGAATCAAAGCCGAGCACTACATAGCACGCATTAAAACTACTCTTTTTATAGTTCCCGGCACCAACTCGCATACTCGTCGGAACCAAGAACTAGGGGACAGATGTTGGCGGTGTAAAAAGGCCCCTATGACAGTAAGCAGCACGACATGGGTAAAATGGGTAATTCCCATCTTGGTCGAAATCATTAAATGCCGACCCGACCACATGAGTAAGAGACCGAGCACTTGACGATAGGCGACCGACCACTTGAGACCGGTGACAGCATTCTCAGCTCAAAGCCTATGATGGCCGACATGTCTAGACCGACCAGATGGCGAAGCATGCCCAAGATAGACAATATCATATTTCTATGGGGAAAATGGATAATTTACCTTACTTTCACACGGAAACTGATAAGTCAGTGTCATGATAGATAAATAAAGTGAAGTCAGTTTTCGGATTAGGAATCCTCATAGGAAAAAGATTGTTTCAACTAGGAATCCTTATGCTAGAAGGAATCTGATTTCTCTGTTATTATAAATAGGAGGGTAAGTGTGTTAAATGGGCATCAGAATCATTACATCAGACTTGTAAAAACAAGAAGCAGAGCTGAAAGTGGGTTTGAGTAATAAAAGTATCATCCTTTTTTGCCCCCGTGGACTAGGTCGGACCGAGATCCGCCGAACCACGTTAAATCTCATTGTCGATTGGGTATTATCTGTCTTTTGCTAAGTTGCTTTTGGTCCCCCATAACCAAACAAATTCACTGTTGAGGGAGGATTGTCTCAGGAGTAATTTCACATATTGCCCTGAGACCAAAATCAGCCGTCAACAGTTGGCGCCGTCTGTGGGGAACTCAACAAAAAGCGTTCGCGTAGTAAGACGATGGCAGAAGGCGGAAATCACCAATCGTCGGGGAATCCGGCCACAGAATGGATGAAGAAGATAGAAGAGAAAGCATGAGGAAGGACATAGAGGATAATCAGGCCCTCCTCTAAAAAACCATGATGGACCGACTGGAGAGAATGAAGAGGAGGGGAGATCAGAATCAATATCAAGATCATTACGATCAGACTTGTAAACTCAAGAGATATCAGAGAAGCATATCTCAATAATAAAAAGTATCATCCTTTTTGTGCCCGTGGACGTAGGTCGGACCGAGATCCGTCGAACCACGTTAAATCTCATTGTCGATTGGCGCATTATCTATCTTCTGCTAGTTTATTTTGGTTTCTTTCTCTTTTCTCCCACAACCAAACAATTCATCATATTGAAGAGGATTACTCGGGAGCAATATTCTCGTATTGCCCTGAGACCAAAATCAGCCGTCAACCGTTGGCGCCGTCTGTGGGGAACTCAACAAAAAGCGGCTCACGTAGTAAGACGATGGCAAAAGATGGAAATCACCTATGGACAGAGAGAGAGAAACCAATGTACAAATTCATATTAAATTCTTCAAATAATGAACACATAGTCTGCGACAAAACCTCTTGATAGCCAGTGAAAGAAAGATCAGCATCATTGTGGTTCTCATCAACACGTGGTTGGTCATCATGATCAAAATCAATTGATCCAACAATAATCAAATTCACATCATCAGGCTCGACTTCATTATTATACACAGCTTCACTTGGTCTATCGATTTCTGGAAAAAAAAATATCTGACACCTTTTTTAGCTTCATCAAATTGGTTGACTATGATCCCAAGGGTTGTTGCAGATGACATGCCCTTCCCGGGTACTTCCCGAGAATCAAAGAGCACCTGACATCCAGCATACACTCCAAGATTATTCAACAAGAGCCCATTGGCTCCACCTTCATCAAACTGAGCAGATGTTCGATGGTAGAAGGGATCAACTGCAAATGCAGCATCAAATTTCTTCACATTAAGACCCTCGAAAGATGATTCCAGTATTGATAAAGCACCTTGTATGCCTCTAAATGCACTAAATCGACTCTTAAAGAGTAAATCTTAACTTATGCTTCGAGAGTGTAACTTGCTTTTTTGGAAATTGGTCTCCACATCATTCGCTTCTGCAACCTTGATTTGAGAATGTACGGAAGTTAGGGAATATAAGATTGCGGCACAACACGTGGAGATGCAGAAGCTTGCGACAGAGAATCAAAGGCTTGCTACTACCCATGGAGCCTTGAAGACAAGAACTCGCTACTATACAGCATGAGTTGAAGATAATTGCATGGCCAACAATGTAACAAGAATAAAAACACGAGCATATTCACAGACCCAGTTGGCAGAATCCACCTGAACCTTCTGAAAAACCAGACGCAGTCGAGAGATTACTTCAAGTTGACGGATTTTTTAAGGAAGTCGACGACGAGGGCTTACAATGGAGCATCCCCTTATTATTCTCTATTTTCATCTGATTTTTCAGCATCCTCTGCCAAAACGGCCTCGTTTTTGGAGACTTTTGCATCTTCAAAACCTTATGATTTGGTGAGAAAATCAAGGATGGCTGGATACGGGATGCTAATTTTAGATCCCACACTGCACTTTGGTTTAAATTCGCGTCAAAATTATTTCCGAAACAAGATCTGATTGCTACATTGAAGAAGATGGCTATGGGGCAGACAATTTATGGACCTGTTATGACAGTCGTTTTCTTATCGATGAATGCAAGTTTACAAAGCACGTAGAACAAACAAGATACAGGCTCGGGTTGGATTTCGTTCCGCCGAGACCACTTGATTATTCGGCTCGGGGTCGGGTTACGTCCCACCGAGTCATGCACATTGGTCTGGGGACGGACATTCCCCCAGAACCAATTACCTCCTTTTAGCTCGGGGTCGGTTACGTCCCACCGAGTCATGCTCATTGGTCTGGGGACGGGACATTCCCCCAGAACCAAGTGTCTCTTTTAGCTCGGGGTCCTCGGAATATTCAGGGACATACTCGATGCATAGGATCCGTGAGAAGCATAGCACGGGAGGGATGATACCCCCGTGGCGATTGCTTCTCCAGTGTTACCGAACATAAGAGGAATGTGCCCTTAATGTTTCGAACCTCTCTGATCCTCACTTACCCGATGTAATGGATCCTTGTAGCATAGCACGGAGAGAGACGATGCTCCGTGACAATTGCTTGCTCCAGTGACACCAGACCTAAGGAGGAATGTGCCCTTAGCACCCAACACTCTTTGATCCATTCATCATTTGGATCCAAGAGAGGCGCAGCACGGGAAGGCGTTGTGCCCCCGTGGCGTGTGCCTGCTCCGTGTTGTAAGTAGGGTGGGCGCGGTTCGGTTGGTTCGGTTTTTGCTAAAAACCGAACCAAACCATATTTTACGGTTCGGATTTTTACCTCTCTCAAACCAAACCATTAAATAACGGATTGGTTCGGATTGAAATTTTTTAAACCAACGGTTTAGGATTGTTTCGGTTCGGTTTACGGATTTATTATTTTAAACAACAATTTTCATCCACTTAAGTGAAGACAAAAAAAATCTATCAAACAAATAATATGAAGTGCTAGGGGTAAGCTGTGACTTCATATCAAAAACAAATAATATGAAGTGTTAGGGTGGTAAGTTGTGACTTCAGAGACACATGCACTCCATAAAAGATTGAAAAATGAGGCACAATTAATTATTGTATTTTTTTAAAAATTACCTCGAATAATGATGTTACAATCATTCTAATTAAGAGACAAATCCAACATTTTACTTTCAAGAATAATGATCTACCATAAAACAAAAAATTTAAGAATAAAAGTATTAACAAATAAATTGAAGAATAAAATTATTAACAAAAAATATATTAACAAAAAAATTAAGAATAAAAGTATTAACATACTAATAAAAAGAAAACATAGAATAAAATTAAAAGAAAAATACAAATTTTTTATAAAAATACAAATTTTTTTAATTATAACGGTTCGGTTCGGTTTAACAGGTGCGGTTCGGATTAGCTCCTGAACCGAACCGTAAACCGTTTGGGGTGAGCCAATCCGAACCGCAAACCGAACCGTTAGAAAAAAAAACCGTAATTCGGTTCGGTTTGCGGTTTGGTTCGGTTCGGTCGGTTTTTTTGCCCACCCCTAGTTGTAAGGAGGAGCCCTCACACAATACTCAGTCTCCACAGTGACCTGACGTACAGAGGATGTTGTAGGCACTGCATTTTACACGTAAAAACCGATGATGAGCCTCACTTGGAGGCACTACCTTTTGAGTCGCGGAAGCCGCGGAAACGGATATCGAAGGGGGAATTCAGAATAAACAAGCTCACTGTCTTCGTTGGTGCTGCGTTCGTTACTTCGTTCGAACGGAAAATAGATTGCGGGCGTTCGTGCAGCGCGAGGGAGCGTTCGAACGGTGTCGGGGGTCTGGTTTTGCTGCTAGCCTCACACCCAGCCCATTTAGCTCCCCAAAGCCCATAAAACACATCCCAAATTAAATAAATAAATATTAATTTAATATTAAACATTAAATAAATATTTAAACCATTTACCAATTAAATAAATATTTACCTAAACTAAAAAGAAGATATGCCTAATTAAATCATCTTAACCAATTAAAGCCAATCATATATTTGACTTCCTAATCTAATAAGATATTTACCATATAAAATATTTGTATTCCTAAACCAACACAAATTAAATATTACAACTTCCTAAATTAAAATATCTTGTCCCCCCTCAATCTTGTGTATGCCTTTCTCACCTCTCCTAATTTGGAAACAAGATCCATTCCCTTGTCAACCCTAGCCATTCTCTATATAAACAACCCCTAACCAAGGCCATTCATCTCCCTGACACATAGAATTCACACCCAACTCTCTCAAAATCTCTCTAGACTCTCTCTACACACCCAAGACCAAACAAGCAAAAGAGAAAACACTTCATACACACACAAAAAGAAAACAAAGAAACCACCACAAGCCACCACCCCCTCCATAGCCGAAACAGCCACCCATACAGCAGCCCTCCACCACCGAAAATCACCACAAACCACACACCCTAAAACACGCCTAAACAACCCCCAGATTACCCCAAAACAGTAGCCCAAATCCTTAAAAAACAGTAACTTAGAAAATTACCTAGATAATCTTAAAAATATCACTTTTAATTGCACTAAGAACCCACACAACTTGGAATAGTTCTTTGAAAACATTGAAACAGGTAGCCCGTGCAGTGAGCAGCAAAACAAGAGCCGAATAGGAGCAGAACGGAGTTCGAATCGTAAGCAAAGCAGCGGAACAGTGAGCTAGGACATCGAACCAGCGGACCAGAAAAAGTTGCGGAGCTTTACCCCCTTTACCCCCCTTTCGATCTTCGTGGAACGTGAGTCCGAGAGACGGCTTAAAAGGTTAGACCTGAGGGTATCTTTCACACTTATTCTCATTTTTATTTTCTAGTCATTTTATTTGATTATATTTTCTGTATTTGTGGTATCCGTTGTGTGTATGATGTATGTTGTGGGTATTGGATGAATGAGAGATGTGTCAACTCTCGCGGTATATCGGATGGAAACCCGGACATAAATTTCATAGCCGATTCCGAATGGACGGTAATATGATCTGTACTCGGGCCACAATTCCACGTACCGCTTGGGTAAACGACACCATCTTTCTTTTGTTGTGTTGTTCTTGTTTATTTAGTTTTTTTTACCTAAACTCAATATGTCGTTAGTTATGCATGATTCAACCAAGCACATGGGCTTAGTGAGTTAGTCCAAAGGTCCTCCATTTAGGAGACAAAGAGCCGAAAAGACCACCTTCGTGACACTACTACACCGCCGCGTCGGTTGATGTATGTTCGGTTGGACGCGAGATACGTTCAATCGGGCATACTTAGTTTGATATTGTTATCTTTATTTTCGTATGTATAAGTCAATCGAGCGCATGAGCTTAGTAAGTGTGTTGTGAAATCCCCTATGGGGAGGGGCTAAAAGCCCTTTACCACGATGCTTTACCGCGCCGGTTGATATGTGTTCAGATTGGATGTAAGATGTGTTCAATCGGGCATACTTGGTTGATATGATTGGTTCTATTCTTGTATGTGTGATGTGACGCGCATGGGCTTAGTATGTTGGTCTAAAGGTCCTCTCTTTGAGAGATCAAGAGCCCCAAAAGGTCACCTTTACGGCAGTGATTCGCCGCGCCCTTTTATTTTCTGTATTGCATCTTATTTCATGCATCAGGTCCGTGTCCGTTTGCAAACGCAACTCGAACGCGCATACATTTTGCCTTATCATGCATCAGGTCTCCTTTCCGTTCGAACGCGTTTACGAACGCTACTCGAACGTGAGCATTCTGTTTCATTTCCGTTCGAACGCGTTAACAAACGCCATACGAACGTGAGCATTCTGTTTCATTTCCGTTCGAACGCGTTTACGAACGCTACTCGAACGTGAGCATTCTGTTTCATTTCCGTTCGAACGCGTTTACGAACGCTACTCGAACGTGAGCATTCTGTTTCATTTCCGTTCGAACGCGTTTACGAACGCTACACGAACGTGCACACACTGAACTGAGTCTGTCTTATTATATTCATGCATAATTGCCTATTGGTTGATCTTTCTTATGCAAATGTGTCAATGTATTACCATTCATATGCTCGTGTCATGATAACATTTGAGTATTATTTCTTGCGGTATATCGGATGGAAACCCAGACGTAAATTCTGTAGCCGATTCCGATGGACGGTAGTGCGGTCTGTACTTGGGCTACAATTCCACGTACCACTTGGAAAAGTGCCCATATGTGTGCTTGTATGGTTACCATGTGTGCTTGTATGGTTAATATGTGTGCTTGTGTTTTTCCTGAATATGATATGCAAGTAAAGATGTATGTTAGTTGCTATCTTGATATATGTTAAGCATGCAATCTTATATATGAAATACATGTATATTTAGGCGCATATTTTATTTTATAAATGTGAATTTAGAAGCATGATACCTCTAGAAATAATTGTTACTTCAGCTTGTTTAAATTATTATATAATCCTTTCATTACAAGTGACATAAGTAAGGGACCATTCCGAACCCAACGGTTTGAGGTCTTCCCTTGCGGGGTGAGTGCGGCCTTAAATCTTTGTCCCGGTTCACACCGGGTGGCGACTCCATTTTATGTAATCCTTCCCAACTAGGCCGCGAGCCTAGGAACGGCGTCGCCCAGTTTCTGTGTCCCACAGTCTGGCGACTCCACTGGGGACGTATTTGGCCCCGAAATATTGTCTTGTAATGAGTGGATTTATGTTTTAATTGGCCATGTCTATAGTGGATAAGTGAAGGTTTAATCAAGGGCACTTTGAGGCTAGGTAATGGTTTGGTGTCTTCCTTCATTCACTACCTTTCTAGAAGGAAAAGCTGTGAAGGCACCTAGATAGCCATCTACTTGTAGCCTATTGTGATGGACTAATTTGGAGGACTCGTTGTTTATTCCTGACAACAAGCGATAAGAGCCTAAGAGGCTTGGGTATTTAAGTGAGCCTCGCTCCACCTTCCCTCTGGGGGATCTACAACGGGAAATCCATTTGACAGTCCGTCACACACCATAGCTCATTGGCACGTACCTTAGTGTATAAAAAGGGGTGCGCTCACTTGGTTGCTCGAACCCTTGAATGGGGAGACCTAGTTGTGGGCCATCCTTCGCCGGTGAGAGCCTTTGTCTATACTCTTACTAACCCACCTATAGACCGGGTTGGCTAAAGTAGCAATTATTTCCTTGAGTATGTGCTTGTGGACCATCCTCATTTGGATGCAGTTGGACTATTGTCAGAAATGCGGGCTTGCTGGGCCATTTAAACTGGGGCAAGTTTGTACCTTATGACAGTTGTCCCAAAGCTTCTAAAATGATGATAGGCCGATTTGTTTGAGAATTTTGTTTGATTTAATATATGTTATATACTTCTTATGCACATCATGCATACATACATCATGTTAACCCCCTGTGTTCTGAAAGCCATCATAAATTCCCGTTGGGTTAGAAAAAGGGAAGACTCACAAAATACCGAGAACAGACATGAGTGAATCAGATACTGAGGTATCCCGGATAGATCAGTTGGAAAGTGGCTTCGCCAAGATTACTGAACAGTTGCAAGCCTTGACTGCTGCTATGACAAATATGGATGTGCCCCGTGCTGGGGAAAATTCTGAGAATATAAGGCGCGAGAAGCCTCCGAATGGGTTGGGGGATGATATCCCCCCGCTTTTGATGATGATAATGCAGAGTATGCAACAGACAGAGAGATTGGGTCTCAGGCCGAGATACAGAAACTCAGGGATCAGGTTGAATCTGTTACCCGCAAGATGAGGGGTAAGAATGAAGATTTGCTAGACTATGAGACAATGAAGTTTGAGGAGCAGTTGCCAGCGCAGTTTAAGATGCCGGATTTGGCTAAGTTCAATGGGAATGGAGACCCGAGGGTGCATCTCCGCCAGTATGTGTCTGTTATGAGTTCAGTTGGCCTGTCTCAGCGTCAAGTACAAAAGATGTTCGGGATGTCACTCGAGGGGGCACCCGTAGTATGGTACCATAACCTAGACAAGCAGGTTAAGGGAGATTGGAGGGAGCTAGCTGATGCTTTCTTAAAACAATATGTTACGGATTTGGAAATTGACTTGTCACTCCGTGATTTGGAGAACACTAAGCAGAAGCCGGAAGAAAGCTTCAAGGAGTATGTAGACCGCTGGAGAAGCCAGCTCCTGAAAATGCAGACTCGGCCCTCTGAGAAGGACCAAATCAAGATGATTATCAAGGGTACTAAGCCCTCAATTTATGGCAAGCTGAGGAGGATGACCTCCATGATTATGGATTTCCAACAGTTGAGAGAGACTGTTATGGATATTGAAGAAGAGGAGGTTGAAAACAAAAGTTTTTATGGCCAGAGTAAAAGAACTTTTGGGGGGCATTTTGAGACCAAGCCCACTACGGCGGAGGTCGCTACCGTCAGAAATAGGTGGTTCTCTAATCTTGGTAGACCTATATCAAGGGTGCTTGAGAAGTTGAAAGGACAAGGACTCCTGAAGCCTTTAGACCCTAGACCAATCCCAAACCCTGTGCCACACTACTTCGACCTGAGCCAATATTGCCACTTCCACCAGCAAAAAGGTCATGACACTGACAACTGCCCCCGCCTTAGGCATGAAATCCAAAACCTCATCGATGCTCACAAAATACCCGACCCGGAGAAAGAACAACCTGACACACACAGAAACCCTCTACCAAACTACCACTTTGTTCCACCACCCACCTACATGATCAACTCCGGCCTACCCGAAACCTTTGTCCTCAAAACCCTCCACCACAAGCTTATTACATGGATGACAACGAAGGACAATAGGCCAAGGAAGAAGGCAGTGTTGCGGATGATGGAGCTGTTCCTCCTAGTCTATTTGATACAACATTTTTTTAAAAATAAAGGCATTGATTCTGCTTACTTGTTCGAACTTTTTTGCTCTCAACAATAATAAAGATGTTCATTTCATTTACTTGCCTAAGCCTCTTCCTGCAACATGAGTATATTTAAGGAAAGCATTAAACCTTAGTACTATGATACTCAGCGATATTTAGAACTCGGGGAATCCTCAGAGTAAGAAAACAGAAAAGATGAGATAGCCATTCAGAAATAGGGAAATGGGACAGTGAGACTGTCAGTAGGGAATGAGTTCACCAAGCCGATCAATATGGAAAGAATGAAGCAATACTTTACCCGGGGGAGAGAAAACCGAGCAGTCACCAAGAGAATTGGCAGAAGACCTAACCTAACGGGATAAGAAACTTATGAATGCATACACGTGACATACTTTGCATTCTCTTGTGTTTGTTTGGTTTTGTATTCACAGGTTTTGAAGCAGAAAGAGAGAAAGTGGCAAAAACAAGCCAATCAGAAACAGCGACAGCACTGTATCAGTCTGGGAACAAGACCCACGGGAACAAAACCCAACACTCAACAATTCATGGAACAAGACCCTCAGCTCAAAATGGGAACAAGACCCACAGGAACAAAACCCAACACTCAACAATTCAGGGAACAAGACCCTCAGCTCAAAATGGGAACAAGACCCACGGGAACAAGACCCACGGGAACAAAACCCACCACTCAACAATTCAGGGAACAAGACCCTCAGCTCAAAATGGGAACAAAACCCACGGGAACAAAACCCAACACTCAACAATTCAGGGAACAAGACCCTCAGCTCAAAATGGAAACAAGACCCACGGGAACAAAACCCAACACTCAACAATTCAGGGAACAAGACCCTCAGCTCAAAATGGGAACAAGACCCACGGGAACAAAACCCAACACTCAACAATTCAGGGAACAAGACCCTCAGCTCAAAATGGGAACAAGACCCACGGGAACAAGACCCACGGGAACAAAACCCACCACTCAACAATTCAGGGAACAAGACCCTCAGCTCAAAATGGGAACAAGACCCTCAGCTCAAAATGGGAACAAGACCCACGGGAACAAAACCCAACACTTAACAATCAGGGAACAAGACCCTCAGCTCAAAATGGAACAAGACCCACGGGAACAAAACCCAACACTCAACAATTCAGGGAACAAGACCCTCAGCTCAAAATGGGAACAAGACCCACGGGAACAAAACCCAACACTCAACAATTCAGGGAACAAGACCCTCAGCTCAAAATGGGAACAAGACCCACGGGAACAAAACCCACCACTAAACAATTCAGGGAACAAGACCCTCAGCTCAAAAATGGGAACAAGACCCTCAGCTCACTTCGGGAATGAACCGGGGGTCGCAGCACCTCCACCATCAAATCAACGCAACTCAATACATGGAAAGTCAAGTGGCAGCTGGCAAGCCAGGTAAGTAGAAATGCATTGCATAACTTTGATAGGATTGTCACTGTTGCACATTACACAAGTCCCATCAAAGTGGGGGCAACTGTAGGCACTGCATTTTTACACGTAAAACCCGATGATGAGCCTCACTTGGAGGCACTACCTTTTGAGTTGCGGAAGCCGCGGGAAACGGATATCGGAAGGGGGAATTCAGAATAAACAAGCTCACTGTCTTCGTTGTGTTGCTTCGTTCGTTACTTCGTTCGAACGGAAAAAGATTGCGGGCGTTCGTGCAGCGTTCGAGAGAGCGTTCGAACGGTGTCGGTAATTCTGGTTTTGCTGCTAGCCTCACACCCAGCCATTTAGCTCCCCAAAGCCCATAAAACACATCCCAAATTAAATAAATAAATATTAATTTAAATATTAAACATTAAATAAAATATTTAACCATTTACCAATTAAATAAAATATTTACCTAAACTAAAAAGAAGATATGCCTAATTAAAATCAATCTTAACCAATTAAAGCCAATCATATATTTGACTTCCTAATCTAATAAGATATTTACCAATATAAAATATTTGTATTCCTAAACCAACACAAATTAAATATTACAACTTCCTAAATTAAAATATCTTGTCCCCCCTCAATCTTGTGTATGCCTTTCTCACCTCTCCTAATTTGGAAACAAGATCCCTTCCCTTGTCAACCCTAGCCATTCTCTATAAACAAACCCTAACCAAGGCCATTCCTCTCCCTGACACATAGAATTCACACCCAAACTCTCTCAAAATCTCTCTAGACTCTCTCTACACACCCAAGACCAAACAAGCAAAAAGAGAAACACTTTTTACAACACACAAAAAGAAAAAAAGAAACCACCACAAGCCCAACACCTCCATAGCCGAAACAGCCACCCATACAGCAGCCCTCCCTCCACCGACACAGAAAATCACCAAAAAACCACACCCTAAAACACGCCTAAACAACCCCCGAGATTACCCCAAAACAGTAGCCCAAATCCTTAAAAAACAGTAACTTAGAAAACTACATAGATAATCTTAAAAATAATCACTTTTAATTGCACTAAGAACCCACACAACTTGGAATAGTTCTTTGAAAACATTGAAACAGGTAGCCCGTGCAGTGAGCAGCAAAACAAGAGCCGAATAGGAGCAGAACGGAGTTCGAATCGTAAGCAAAGCAGCGGAACAATGAGCTAGGACATCGAACCAGCGGACCAGAAAAAGTTGTGGAGCTTTACCCCCCTTTCGATCTTCGTGGAACGTGAGTCCGAGAGACGGCTTAAAAGGTTAGACCTGAGGGTATCTTTCACACTTATTCTCATTTTTATTTTCTAGTCATTTATTTTGATTATATTTTCTGTATTTGTGGTATCCGTTGTGTGTATGATGTATGTTGTGGGTATTGGATGAATGAGAGATGTGTCAACTCTCGCGGTATATCGGATGGAAACCCGGACATAAATTTCATAGCCGATTCCGAATGGACGGTAATATGATCTGTACTCGGGCCACAATTCCACGTACCGCTTGGGTAAACGACACCATCTTTCTTTTGTTGTGTTGTTCTTGTTTATTTAGTTTGTTTTACCTAAACTCAATATGTCGTTAGTTATGCATGATTCAACCAAGCGCATGGGCTTAGTGAGTTAGTCCAAAGGTCCTCCATTTAGGAGACAAAGAGCCGAAAAGGCCACCTTCGTGACACTACTTCGCCGCGTCGGTTGATGTATGTTCGGTTGGACGCGAGATACGTTCAATCGGGCATACATAGTTTGATATTGTTATCTTTATTTTCGTATGTATAAGTCAATCGAGCGCATGGGCTTAGTAAGTGTGTTGTGAAATCCCCTATGGGGAGGGGCTAAAAGCCCTTTACCACGATGCTTTGCCGCGCCGGTTGATATGTGTTCAGATTGGATGTAAGATGTGTTCAATCGGGCATACTTGGTTGATATGATTGGTTCTATTCTTGTATGTGTGATGTGACGCGCATGGGCTTAGTATGTTGGTCTAAAGGTCCTCTCTTTGAGAGATCAAGAGCCCCAAAAGGTCACCTTTACGGCAGTGATTCGCCGCGCCCTTTTATTTTCTGTATTGCATCTTATTTCATGCATCAGGTCCGTGCGTTGCAAACGCAACTCGAACGCGCATACATTTTGCCTTATCATGCATCAGGTCTCCTTTCCGTTCGAACGCGTTTACGAACGCTACTCGAACGTGAGCATTCTGTTCATTTCCGTTCGAACGCGTTAAAAAACGCCATACGAACGTGAGCATTCTGTTTCATTTCCGTTCGAACGCGTTTACGAACGCTACTCGAACGTGAGCATTCTGTTTCATTTCCGTTCGAACGCGTTTACGAACGCTACTCGAACGTGAGCATTCTGTTTCATTTCCGTTCGAACGTGTTTACGAACGCTACACGAACGTGCACACACTGAACTGAGTCTGTCTTATTATATTCATGCATAATTGCCTATTGGTTGATCTTTCTTATGCAAATGTGTCAATGTATTACATTCATATGCTCGTGTCATGATAACATTTGAGTATTATTTCTTGCGGTATATCGGATGGAAACCCAGACGTAAATTCTGTAGCCGATTCCGAATGGACGGTAGTGCGGTCTGTACTTGGGCTACAATTCCACGTACCACTTGGAAAAGTGCCCATATGTGTGCTTGTATGGTTACCAATGTGCTGGTATGGTTATATGTGTGCTTGTGTTTTCCTGAATATGATATGCAAGTAAAGATGTATGTTAGTTGCTATCTTGATATATGTTAAGCATGCAAACTTTATATATGAAATACATGTATTTTAGGCGCATATTTTCTTTTATAAATGTGAATTTAGAAGCATGATACCTCTAGAAATAATTGTTACTTCAGCTTGTTTAAATTATTATATAATCCTTTCATTACAAGTGACATAAGTAAGGGACCATTCCGAACCCAACGGTTTGAGGTCTTCCCTTGCGAGGGGTGAGTGCGGCCTTAAATCTTTGTCCCGGTTCACACGGGTGGGGCGACTCCATTTTATGTAATCCTTCCCAACTAGGCCGCGAGCCTAGGAACGGCGTCGCCAGTTTCTGTGTCCCACAGTCTGGCGACTCCACTGGGGACGTATTTGGCCCCGAAATATTGTCTTGTAATGAGTGGATTTATGTTTTAATTGGCCATGTCTATAGTGGATAAGTGAAGGTTTAATCAAGGGCACTTTGAGGCTAGGTAATGGTTTGGTGTCTTCCTTCATTCACTACCTTTCTAGAAGGAAAAGCTGTGAAGGCACCTAGATAGCCATCTACTTGTAGCCTATTGTGATGGACTAATTTGGAGGACTCGTTGTTTATTCCTGACAACAAGCGATAAGAGCCTAAGAGGCTTGGGTATTTAAGTGAGCCTCGCTCCACTTCCCTCTGGGGGATCTACAACGGGAAATCCATTTGACAGTCCGTCACACACCATAGCTCATTGGCACGTACCTTAGTGTATAAAAAGGGGTGCGCTCACTTGGTTGCTCGAACCCTTGAATGGGGAGACCTAGTTGTGGGCCATCCTTCGCGGTGAGAGCCTTTGTCTATACTCTTACTAACCCACCTATAGACCGGGTTGGCTAAAGTAGCAATTATTTCCTTGAGTATGTGCTTGTGGACCATCCTCATTTGGATGCAGTTGGACTATTGTCAGAAATGCGGGCTTGCTGGGCCATTTAAACTGGGGCAAGTTTGTACCTTATGACAGTTGTCCCAAAAGCTTCTAAAATGATGATAGGCCGATTTGTTTGAGAATTTTGTTTGATTTAATATATGTTATATACTTCTTATGCACATCATGCATACATACATCATGTTAACCCTTGTGTTCTGAAAGCCATCATAAATTCCCGTTGGGTTAGAAAAAAGGGAAGACTCACCAAAATACCGAGAACAGACATGAGTGAATCAGATACTGAGGTATCCCGGATAGATCAGTTGGAAAGTGGCTTCGCCAAGATTACTGAACAGTTGCAAGCCTTGACTGCTGCTATGACAAATATGGCTGTGCCCCGTGCTGGGGAAAATTCTGAGAATATAAGGCGCGAGAAGCCTCCGAATGGGTTGGGGATGATATCCCCGCTTTTGATGATGATAATGCAGAGTATGCAACAGACAGAGAGATTGGGTCTCAGGCCGAGATACAGAAACTCAGGGATCAGGTTGAATCGTTACCCGCAAGATGAGGGGTAAGAATGAAGATTTGCTAGACTATGAGACAATGAAGTTTGAGGAGCAGTTGCCAGCGCAGTTTAAGATGCCGGATTTGGCTAAGTTCAATGGGAATGGAGACCCGAGGGTGCATCTCCGCCAGTATGTGTCTGTTATGAGTTCAGTTGGCCTGTCTCAGCGCCAAGTACAAAAGATGTTCGGGATGTCACTCGAGGGGGCACCCGTAGTATGGTACCATAACCTAGACAAGCAGGTTAAGGGAGATTGGAGGGAGCTAGCTGATGCTTTCTTAAAACAATATGTTACGGATTTGGAAATTGACTTGTCACTCCGTGATTTGGAGAACACTAAGCAGAAGCCGGAAGAAAGCTTCAAGGAGTATGTAGACCGCTGGAGAAGCCAGCTCCTGAAAATGCAGACTCGGCCCTCTGAGAAGGACCAAATCAAGATGATTATCAAGGGTACTAAGCCCTCAATTTATGGCAAGCTGAGGAGGATGACCTCCATGATTGTGGATTTCCGACAGTTGAGAGAGACTGTTATGGATATTGAAGAAGAGGAGGTTGAAACAAAAAGTTTTATGGCCAGAATAAAAGAACTTTTGGGGGGCATTTTGAGACCAAGCCCACTACGGCGGAGGTCGCTACCGCCGTCAGAAATAGGCGGTTCTCTAATCTTGGTAGACCTATATCAAGGGTGCTTGAGAAGTTGAAAGGACAAGGACTCCTGAAGCCTTTAGACCCTAGACCAATCCCAAACCCTGTGCCACACTACTTCGACCTGAGCCAATATTGCCACTTCCACCAGCAAAAAGGTCATGACACTGACAACTGCCTGCCCCCGCCTTAGCATGAAATCCAAAACCTCATCGATGCTCACAAAATACCCGACCCAGAGAAAGAACAACCTGACACACACAGAAACCCTCTACCAAACTACCACTTTGTTCCACCACCCACCTACATGATCAACTCTGGCCTACCCGAAACCTTTGTCCTCAAAACCCTCCACCACCAAGCTTATTACATGGATGACAACGAAGGACAATAGGCCAAGGAAGAAGGCCATGTTGCGGATGATGGAGCTGTTCCTCCTAGTCTATTTGATCCAACATTTTTTTAAAAAAATAAAGACATTGATTCTGCTTACTTGTTCGAACTTTTTGCTCTCAACAATAATAAAGATGTTCATTTCATTTACTTGCCTAAGCCTCTTCCTGCAACATGAGTATATTTAAGAAAAGCATTAAACCTTAGTACTATGCTACTCAGCGATATTTAGAACTCGGGGAATCCTCAGAGTAAGAAAACAGAAAAGATGAGGTAGCCATTCAGAAATAGGGAAATGGGACAGTGAGACGGTCAGAAGGACATGAGTTCACCAAGCCGACCAATATGGAAAGAATGAAGCAATACTTTACCCGAGGGAGAGAAAACCGAGCAGTCACCAGAGAATTGAGAAAAGGCAGAAGACCTAACCTAACGGGATAAGAAACTTATGCATGCATACACGTGACATACTTTGCATTCTCTTGTGTTTGTTTGGTTTTGTATTCACAGGTTTTGAAGCAGAAAGAGAGAAAGTGGCAAAGACAAACTAATCAGAAACAGCGACAGCATTGTATCAGTCTGGGGGCGAGGCCCGTATCAGCATGATCCCAGGGCCGAGGGCCCACATAAGCGCTGTTCGGGAACAAAACCAACACTCAACTATTCAGGGAACAAGACCCTCAGCTCAAAATGGGAACAAGACCACGGGAACAAAACCCAACACTCAACAATTCAGGGAACAAGACCTCAGCTCAAAATGGGAACAGACCCACGGGAACAAAACCCACCACTCAACAATTCAGGGAACAAGACCCTCAGCTCACAATGGGAACAACCCACGGGAACAAAACCCAACACTCATAATTCAGGGAACAAGACCTCAGCTCAAAATGGGAACAAGACCCACGGGAACAAAACCCACCACTCAACAATTCAGGGAACAAGGACCCTCAGCTCACAATGGGAACAAGACCCACGGGAAACAAAACCCAACACTCAATAATTCAGGGAACAAGACCCTAGCTCAAAATGGGAACAAGACCCACGAGAACAAAACCCACCACTCAACAATTCAGGGAACAAGACCCTCAGCTCAAAATGGGAACAAGACCCACGGGAACAAAACCCACCACTCAACAATTCAGGGAACAAGACCTCAGCTCAAAATGGGAACAAGACCCACGGGAAACAAAACCCACCACTGAACAATTCAGGGAACAAGACCCTCGGCTCAAAATGGGAACAAGACCCACGGAACAAAACCCACACTGAACAATTCAGGGAACAAGACCCTCAGCTCAAAATGGGAACAAGACCTTCAGCTCACTTCGGGAATGAACCAGGGGTCGCAGCACCTCACCACCAAATCAACACAACTCAACACATGGAAAGTCAAGTGGCAGCCGGAGAGCCAGGTAAGTAGAAATGCATTGCATAACTTTGATAGGATTGTCGCTGTTGCACATTACACAAGTCCCATCAAAGTGGGGGCGACTGTAGGCACTGCATTTTTACACATAAGACCCGATGATGAGCCTCATTTGGAGGCACTACCTTTTGAGTCACGGAAGCCGCGGGAAACGGATATCGGAAGGGGAAATTCAGAACAAACAAGCTTACTGTCTTCGTTGGGGCTGCGTTCGCTACTTCGTTCGAACGGAAAGGAAACAGATTGCGGGCGTTCGGGTCACGTTCGAGGGAGCGTTCGAACGGGTGTCGGTAATTCTGGTTTTGCTGCTAGCCTCACGCCCAGCCCATTTAGCTCCCCAAAGCCCATAAAACACATCCCAAATTAAATAATTAAATATTAAATTAAATATTAAATTAAAATAAAACATTTAAATCATTTACCATTAAATAAACAATTACCAAAACTAAAATCATGCCTAATTAAACAAATCACATAAAACTAAAAAGAAGATATGCCTAATTAAAATCAATCTAACCAATTAAAGCCAATCATATATTTGACTTCCTAATCTAATAAGAATTTACCAATATAAAATATTTGTATTCCTAAACCAACACAAATTAAAAATTACAACTTCCTAATTTAAAATATCTTGTCCCCCCTCAATCTTGTGTATGCCTTTCTCACCTCTCCTAATTGGAAACAAGATCCCTTCCCTTGTCAACCCTAGCCATTCTCTATATAAACAACCCCTAACCAAGGCCATTCCTCTCCTCGACACAACACAATTCACACCCAAGCTCTCTCGAAATCTCTCTAAACTCTCTACACACACCCAAAAACAGATAAAAAAGAGAAAACACTTCCTACACACACACAAAAAGAGAACAAAAGAACCTCAACCATCTCCTCCATAGCCGAATCTACCACCAAATAACCACCCTCACTTCACCGAAACTACAAGCACCAAAACAACCCCTAATCACCACCGAAAACCAGCCCTCTAAACCTCCATACATCACCGAAAATCACACAAACACAGCAGCCCAAATCCTTAAAAACAGTAACTTAGAAAACTACATAGATAATCTTAAAAATAATCACTTTAATTGCACTAAGAACCCACACAACTTGGAATAGTTCTTTGAAAACATTGAAACAGGTAGCCCGTGCAGTGCAGCAGCAAAACAGGAGCCGAATAGGAGCAGAACGGAGTTCGAATCGTAAGCAAAGCAGCGGAACAGTGAGCTAGGACGTCGAACCAGCGGACCAGAAAAAGTTACGGAGCTTTACCCCCCTTTCGATCTTCGTGGAACGTGAGTCCGAGAGACGGCTTAAAGGTTAGACCTGAGGGTATTTTCACACTTATTCTCATTTTACTTTCTAGTCATTTATTTTGACTATATTTTCTGTATTTGTGGTATCTATTGTGTGTATGATGTATGTGTGTGGGTATTGGATGAATGAGAGATGTGTCAACTCTCGCGGTATATCGGATGGAAACCGGACATAAATTTCATAGCCGATTCCGAATGGACGGTAATATGATCTGTACTCGGGCCACAATTCCACGTACCGCTTGGGTAAACGGCACCATCTTTCTTTGTTATGTTGCTCTTGTTTATTTAGTTTGCTTACTTGAATTCAATATGTCGTTAGTTATGCATGATTCAACCAAGCGCATGTGCTTAGTGAGTTAGTCCAAAGGTCCTCCATTTAGGAGACAAAGAGCGAAAAGGCCACCTTCGTGACAACTACTTCGCCGCGCCGGTTGATGTATGTTCGGTTGGACGCGAGATACGTTCAATCGGGCATACTTAGTTTGATATTGTTATCTTTATTTTCGTATGTATAAGTCAATCGAGCGCATGGGCTTAGTAAGTGTGTTGTGAGATCCCCTATGGGGAGGGGCTAAAAGCCCTTTACCACGATGCTTTGTCGCGCCGGTTGATGTGTGTTCGGATTGGATGTAAGGTGTGTTCAATCGGGCATACTTGGTTGATATGATTGGTTCTATTCTTGTATATGTGATGTGACGCGCATGGGCTTAGCATGTTGGTCTAAAGGTCTTCTCTTTGAGATATCAAGAGCCCCAAAAGGGTCACCTTTACGGCAGTGCTTCGCCGCGCCCTTTTATTTTCTGTTTATATATTGCATCCTATTTCATGCATCAGGTCCGTGTCCGTTCGAACGCGTTCACGAACGCAACTCGAACGCGCATGTGTTTTTGCCTTATTATGTGTCAGGTCTCGTATCCGTTCGAACGCGTTAACAAACGCCATACGAACGTGAGCTTTCTGTCTCATCTCCGTTCAAACGCGTTTACGAACGCTACTCGAACGTGAGTATTCTGTCTCATTTCCGTTCGAACGCGTTTACGAATGCTACTCGAACGTGAGCATTCTGTTTCATCTCCGTTCGAACGCGTTTACGAACGCTACTCGAACGTGAGCATTCTGTTTCATTTCCGTTCGAACGCGTTTACGAATGCACTCGAACGTGAACATTCTGTTTCATTTCCGTTCGAACGCGTTTACGAACGCTACACAACAAGTGCACACACTGAACTGAGTCTGTCTTATTATATTCATGCATAATTGTCTATTGGTTGATCTTTCTTATGCAATGTGCACAATTCCGTATGCTTATGTCTGATAACATTTGAGTATTATTTCTTGCGGTATATCGGATGGAACCCAGACGTAAATTCCGTAGCCGATTCCGAATGGACGTAGTGCGGTCTGTACTTGGGCTACAATTCCACGTACCGTTTGGAAAAGTGCCCATATGTGTGCTTGTAGGGTCAATATGTGTGCTTGTGTTTTCCTGAATGTGATATGTAAGTAAAGTTATATGTTAGTTGCTATCTTGACATATGTTAAGCTATAGTGTGCTTGTGTTTTCCTGAATGTGATATGTAAGTAAAGTTATATGTTAGTTGCTATCTGATATATGTTAAGCATGCAAATTTAAATGTAAGATATATGTGAAATACATGTATATTAGGTGCATATTTTATTTTATAAATGTGAATTTAGAAGCATGATACCCTTAGAAATAAGTGTTACTTCAGCTTGTTTAAATTATTATATAAATCCTTTCATTACAAGTGACATGAGTAAGGGACCATTCCGAACCCAACGGTTTGAGGTCTTCCCTTGCGAGGGGTGAGTGCGGCCTTAAATCTTTGTCCCGGTCACACCGGGTGGCGACTCCATGTTATGTAATCCTTCCCAACTAGGCATGAGCCTAGGAACGGCGTCGCTCAGTTTCTGTGTCCCACAGGATGTTACAATGAATTTTTAATTTTGATATCTACTTAGAATTTTTGTTAATTACGGAAGTTAATAAGAGTGGAAATGATTTTTTTAATAGAAAATTATCAAATACATAATTTGTACACTTGTCCATTTTATCGGGTAAAAAATTGAACAAATTTCAAATTACGTGTGGAAAAGAGATCACAAAATCAAAGTTTTCATAGTAAATGATACTTACGCTATTTATCAAGTGGAAAAATGATAATAAACCTTTTTTATTTTCATATCTACTTAGAATTTTTTGTTAATTACGAAAAGTTAACGAGCATGAAGATGGATTTTTTTTTTTTTGATTTTGCTATCTACTTATAATTTTTATTAATTATGAAAATTTTGAATCTACTTAGAATTTTATATTAATTATGGAAGTTAGTGAAAGATGAGTTTTTTTTTTTTATTTGATATCTACAATAAATTTTTGTTAATTAGGAAGTTAATGAGTATGGAGATGAATTTTTTAATTTTGCTATGTACTTCCCCTTTTCTTAATTCCGGAAGTTATGAGCATGGAGATGAATTTTTCCCTTTTGATACTTAAAATTTTTGTTAATTCCTGACTCTGGCGTAAGGAGATGATTTTTTTTTTTTTGTTTCTCCATTTATATTTACCAAAAAAAATTTCTATTCACATAATATATAATCTTATGTACTCCTAATTTAGATTATGTAATGGGCTTAATAGATATAAGATAGAGATGGGACAAAGATGGACATGCGAGATGATGACAAACCTATATATTAGCCTATGAGGGACCTATCAACTTATAACTTCAATTCTACAACCATAATTGAAATTAAAAATGCAAAATTGGTTTCCCATTGATGTTGCTGCATGCTGAAGTAATTCACTGCAGTTATTCTTCACCAACAACCCTAACAATCTATTTTATTTTGTTGAGCTTTGTGGTGCCTCGTTTGGTTTCGTTCAAGTTTCTGGATACACCATTAAAGAAGTTCTTGTTGGGTATCTATTCCACCTTATGATCAGACAATTACAAGATTCTTTCACTTTATTCTCGATGATCATTTTTTGATATGATTTTAATTCAACATTACTTTAGTTATCACACTTTCTTCTTGATTGATTTAGGAATCAAGCTTATCATCATTTTGTATGATTTTAAATCAATTTATTGCTATACTGTCAATTATTGCAGAGACAATACGACAATGATAACTCCATGTATAGATGGTAGAAATGAAATCCTATGATCAACATATTAAGGAGCACCCATCATTATTTTTTTATTTATAATACTTTGTGTTGTTCCATTTTTATTGCAATGTTCATAACAAAATAAGTTCAATTGAGTTGTAATGAGTCTTGAAGATCTCAGAGCAATTGGACAAGTATTTGGACAAAATCTAATGGAGTTATCCGAGCAATGTTCACTTTTTTGAATATTCCAGAAGATTTAGAGCTCAAATTAACATAGATCAGTTGCATTGGAAAGTAGACTCGAAGACGAGAATGCATGATTTGGCCAAAAGGCGAGAACTTTACAAGCATTTTAAGTTACCACTGAAAACCAGCCGGCGACCCGCGTTCGTTGTGGCGTCGTATTTTCGTTCAATTGAGGCAGAAACTTTGTATTTGAAGTGCGTTCGAATGCCCGTGCGTAAGTAGGATACTGTAGACACATTTTAAAGCCAAAATAACACTAGGAAACCCTTTTCCTTTACCCTACCTATATAAACAAACATTGAGCAACCTTCACAAGTGTTGAAAACACATTATCTTGAGCCTAAACACAATTCTAGTTTTCAATCTTCTTGTTCTCACCTTGAAGACTTATTTGGTTTTATTGTCTTCTTTACTTGTGGTGAGGTTGATCTTTGTTAAAACATCAACACATTAAAACCCAATTTCCTAAACCTTAAGAGTTCTCAAAGAGGAAGATTGACAGTCGGAGTTTCGGCGATTAGAGTTGCAGAGTTGATTCACTCAGAGACTTCAGAGGTTCTGAAGAAAATAGTGGGGTACAGGCTCGAAGAGTTCTTCGAGTTCTCGCAGTTTAGATGTACTAGAGTTGGTGGAGTTGCCACCATAGGTCTTTTACCATCACTGTAAGTTTTTCTCTTTATCGTGGATTTTGGCTGGTAACCGAGATACCTGGAGTGGTTTTTTACTTGCACGAGTTTTTGCTTGTCACCAAAATAACTATGTTGATTTTGTGTGATTAATTTATTTACCGCATTATTTTTTATTTGTGTTGAATTATAATTGTTAGACTTAAGGGTGTTTATGAATTTAATTAATCCATAGAAATAATATTAGGACTTGTCTTTAAATATTGTGATAAATTCCGCATAGGGTCAGAACCTTGGATAAATACGAACTTTCAATTGGTATCAGTGCCTGACCGCGATCCTTGACCCGTTAGCTATGGAACATAGTCAACCTTTAAATTGTTCTCATTCTTTGATGGGACTAAATATTTGCATTGGAAGGTTCACATGAGAGCGTTCCTTAAGTCCTTAAATGAGAGAGTCTGGATGACAGTAGAATACGGGTGGAAACCTCCCGTAGTTATGGTGGATGAGGTCTCTTCCCCTAAAGATAAACTGACCTGGACCAAGGATGAATTTGATGCTAGTAATAGGAACAACAAGGCAATTAATGCCATTCATAGTGTTGTTTACTCTGCTGAATTTATGAGAATTTCCATGTGTGAAATAACCAAGGATGCTTGGGACATCCTGCAGACTGTGCATGAGGGCACACTGTCTGTTAAAAATAATAGACTCCAGGATATTGCTACTAGATTTTAGGTTTCCAGAATGAAGGATGATGAGACCTTTGATGAGTTCTACGCTGAAATTAACGATATCGTTAACTCTAGTTTCAACTTAGACGAAACTATGCCTACTAGTATGATAGTTAGGAAAATTCTTAGATCCCTACCTGACAAGTTCCTACCTAAGATCACCTTCATTGAGGAAAGCAATGACCTTGATCACTTTAAACTAGAGGACCTTGTAGGAAAACTGCAGGTATATGAAAAAAAACTTCCTTATTATAAAAAGCCTAAAACCATAGCGATGAAGATTGCGAATGAAGTTTCACATGATTCATCTAGCGATGATGATAGTGAAAATCTCACGGATCATGATTTGGCCGTGTTTGCAAAAAGATTTAAAAAATTTCTTAAGCTGAAGAAGAGTGGTCGTGATAGGGATATGGAGGATATGCCTAGAGAGAGTAGACATAGTATGAGAGAGTCTAAAGATGATAGGGGTAGCAAATCTTGTCGTATTCAATGCATGAGTGTGAAGGGTTTGGGCATATTAGATCTGAGTGTCCTATTTACCTAAAATCTAAGGGTAAGAAAGCCATGACAGCCTTTCGTAGTGATTCAGAAGGTGGCTATACTTCCGATGAGTCTCCTAAAGACAAGAGGAATTTTATGGCCTTTGTTGTTAGCGTGTCTGGTGAGAAAGAGGATAATGTTAGTGATGATGATTCTGAATTCTCTCAAGATGAGTCTGTAGATGAGGATAATCTTCAGGTAGCTTATGCTGAACTGTTTAATGAGAGTTTAGCTATCAAAAAGATGAACATAGAGGTCAATAAGAGGCCGAAAGAAGTAGAGCTAGAAGAGAATGAAGCTCAAGCTAAGTTTGAATAAATCCTCGTGATGATTGATGACCTCGAGGAGAGGAATAAAGGACTAGTTGATAGGGTCCAAATTTTAGAAGCTGAACTTGAAAATGCTAGAACCTGGTTGTCTGTATTTTCTAGTGGGAATAATAAACTAGACCGCATGTTAGAGATTAGTGTTGAATCAAAATGTGACAAGGCGTCATCATCTAGACTTGTGTCAATTCCTCCTACATGTGACTTAGGTAAGAAACCCGGTTAATGTAGTCATGTGATTCCTAATTATATTCCTCATCATGTGTCCCAACCCTAATCTAGAGGTGTTCTGGGTAAACCTCGCTCACATCTGAAGTTTGTGCATGTGTGCCATCACCGTGGCAAGACAAGACACATTAGGCCTAAGTGCTTCATGTTGCATAAATATAAGAAAAGGCCTAAGAATGTGTCATCTAAATTTGATTCTTCAATATAGTTTTTCAAGTTTCTGCACTAGCTAAACATACGCTTTTTCTTAGAGAGACTTGTTTTGTTGACTAGGAATACTCAGATGGTTGAATTTCCTAAGAAAGTTTGGGTGAGGAAGCAAGATGACTTCCCATATACTTCTGAGTGTCTTGATTCTGAAAGGCATAATGAGAGTGCACCTCGGTGTAACTCTTCTTAAAAGTTGCATTTTATTTTCCCATTGCATATGTGTGTGGTGTGTTTTTAAAATTTTTTTCACGTTTATTTTTTTTACTGCATATGGGTGGGTGTGTTGTTTTTTTTTTCTTTTTGTTATTTATCCCTTGGTATATATGATGGAAACCCGAACATAAATTTCTTAGCTGATTCTGTTGGGGTTGGTATTCAGAGCGCCAATCTGCATCGTATTTATGTCTGATTCATGAATATAATCAAATCATTTTTCCATAATATTACTTATTTATGGTTGCACCTCTTGTTTTTATATACGTATTCGATCTGATTATGATTAGATTGAAACTAAATGTGGTTTAGTGATATGTATATATTAGACAAAGGCCCGATGATATATAATGCAGTAGACAGTTACAAAGCTAGTTTGTAATTGACATTGGGAAGTGTCATTGCTAAATGTATATTATCAAATATAGTTCCTGGTCAAGATTTACTAACATTGGTCGGTTAGTCAAATCCGTTGAGACCAGTACATGTCGTATATCGAGACTTAGTCTGATGATTTATCCCAATGAACCATGAGTCTGGGGAGACTCGTATAGACGTGTAGGTGTTATAGTGGATAAACATTGACGACTCACCGAAGATTTTTAATGGATGGTACACCAACGTCAATAAGAATCTTCTCGGGTTGAGTAGCATAGTGGTCCTTCGACTTGAGATACCACTGTGGATATATGAGACATCCTCCACACTTAGATGGCAGTCACGTCACTGATCTATTTTGATCAGACCTTCGCATGTTCGTTGGGTGTGGACCGATCCTCAGGATATCATGTGTGTGTCAAGATAAGATCTGTCAGTTCTGTGTACAGAGCATAGGTAGTCCATATGTGATTAGCAATCAGTTAAATGTATGGCCATAGTTTACTTCAGAAGTGAGTTTCGAATGTTATTTATAGATTGCTAATAGAATCGTCGACGAGATAATACCTATAGAGATTTGACGTTTACATCTATATCTATGGGATTATCCGGATACTTGTGACGGAGGGATTATATGTATGCAATGACATCGACCTGTATGATTCAGCTAGTTTATCCGTGGTCGTCATAATTTACGGGTGGGTAAATTATGGACACAAAATTAGATTTTGTGACGGATATACCTGAATCTAGAGAGTTTCACTAATGAAATATACTCGTAGAGCATTAGGGCAACTTTTATGAATAATGGTGATTATTTATAATCGTTTAAACGTTAAAAGAAAGATACATGCAAACGGGTCGAACCGTCATTTCATAATTAATGTGTATTTGTATTTAATATAATGATTATTTAAATACACATTAATAAATTATCAAATAAGGTATTTGACATATATCATTAATATATGTATTTGAGATATTAAAGTAATATAATACATATATTTGAGATATTTGTATTTAATTAATTATTTAATTATTAATTATTAAATGATTAATATTATTAAAATATAAATATCTCACCAAATGATAAAGTTAAGAAATGATTATAAGTGTAATGTTTGGCTTTACATTAAAGGAAAATATTGTCAAATTGGATTTGACTTCCTTGGATATTTATTTTAAATTGTTTAAAATTGAAATATCAATTTCCTTTCTTTTCTTTATTTTCGGCCATGCCCTTAATTAAATATATTGTTATATTTTTTAAGTTGCAATTGTTGCTTGGTTGATAATCATTAAAGTGTAATGATTTAGAAAACAAGTTGACAAGTTTAAAATCAAATGAAACAAAGTAAAAATATCTAGATATTTTTTTTTTTTTCTACACAATTTCGGCCAAGGGCTAATTTTGGTGAAGCATATATTGTTTCATTTCATTTTAAGGTTTTACACAGTTAATTAGATACAAAATAAACATAAAAGAAGATGAGAGAAAAACTTGAAGGCCTAAAGAAAAAAGCTTGGAAAAATCATATTTTTGTAAGTTTTTCTTCAAAGTCTTCAACATGAAAATTGTTTCTAACATTCTTAGCATCATTTGTGTTGCTTTGGTGTTGTCTCTCTTCTTATAGTTTGTGTTTATTTTGGTTGTGAACTTTGATGAAAGATTAATGCATGTAAGTAAGCTTGAAATGGTTTCAAAGCTTTACTTTTGAATGATTAAAGTGTTGGATTTTAAAGATTTGGTGAAATTGGACAATTTATGAAATTGAAAAATTAGGGTTCATAACCCACTCCAAATTTGGGTCTTTTCATATATGTGATGCATTATGGTATGCATATGATGCATGTAAAATTTTAGGTTGATTGGATTTGATCTTGGCTTGTTTTGAACAAAAGGGACCAAATTGTAATTAATTGAAAATTTGGGGTTCACGGCAATTAGCTCAAAAATTGGGGATTTTTGTGAAATCTGATTTTGATGCATTAGATGTGTTGAAAAATATTTTAGAAATGATTTAGAATCATTCAAAATTATATTTGATAATTTTTGGACTAAAATGATCAATTTACAAAGTTATGGGGCAATTCGGTAATTACCAAGAAATATGATTTCTTGTGTAATTTTTCAGAATTTGATAATTGGATAATTAAATAAATAAGTTTATTTAATTGATCCGAGAAAAATTTTTGAAATCGGAAAATTTTGATTTTCCGCGTTTCCGCTGCGTTACCGGTATTCCGCCATAAAACCCTTACAAAATGGTATCAGAGCGAGTCTGATTCTAGACATCCTAATATGATTACCCCTTTAAAATCTAATGTTTGTTCTTTTCTTTACTTGATACATGCATGCTTTCATTTAATTTGATTAAATTTAAAGTGTATGACACTTTATAGAATACCCCGCTTAATAAGGTTTTAAAGTAACTGATATTTGGAATACTTGTTTCTTGGTTCGCCTTGTCAATAGAGTTTATGAATATTTTTCCGTGACTACATCCGAGATCGTGCCTCTGCTGTGAGGGTGTAGCCGATATAGATTTATTTATGCCGGATGTATATTAGATACTAGATAAATTCAAGCGAAAGCGGAATCCTGAACGTGCCCTAGCTGTCAGGGTTACGCAAGTAGCTTGAGTTTATCATTGACGAGTTTAACCTTGGTACGTCTCCTTGTGGACCTGCCCTAGCAGTGACAATGAGAAACGACCAGGACCGGAAACCCATGAGTCACAACGAGTGTGATTGACAATGAGTTGTCTACATGTGAATATACGTAAGCGAGACCGTGCCTCTGCTGTGAGTCGAAATATATTCACGGGGTCCACTTCCCATTATGGAATTCAATTTAATTATTGAATTCTCATTTTTCCGTTGGGGATTACGGTATTACATAAAATAGTGGGAGGCACTGCTAAGTTTAAAAAATTACATAACTTAGGCAATGTGTATTATTATAGAAATTGCCGCTTGTTTGTTTTCCTTATTCTATTGTTTATATAAAATTGAACTTTTATTCACTGCACACATATTTTGATATGTTATCTGACTTGACTCTTGGTTGCAGTTATTCTAGAATAGGTTCTAGATACAATTAGACTAGGATATTATTAGATTGGTCTAAACCATCGGGAACTGTTGTTCCGATTTTCTTGAAAAATCAAGATGGTTAATGACTTAGTTTCTAAGTCATGATAGATAATCTAGATAGATATCCCTTTTAGGATATAATACTTTAGAGAGAATAGTTTCTTGTGCAGTAAGAATTGACACGAATAAGTTCATGTCTCGAGATTCTTGACTGGCATTAAGAAAGCCCCATTAGGTGTTTGTTTATCTTATAATGACGTTTCTTGACTTTAGCGACTTCTAAAAGTCACGTGTCTGACACCGTTTGCTAATCAATCATTTACAATTGTTGTGAATAATTGAACGCAAACAGTAAAGCTTAAGAAATGAGATGTGTATAGTTGTGTATAGAAATATCGATTTTCACAATACGACAACTATAGGTATTGGATACCAGTTCTCCGTTTAGTTATTTAAAATATTAGTTAACATTGTTTTGATATTTTTTATCGGAACTTGCGCGACTTGGATAGTTACTTGTTCTTTATAAATAATTGTTATATATTTTAAATATAACTAGTAGTGTCATTGAAGTAAGATAAACATTAAGAAAAATTATTCGGTAAAAGTAAATAATTTAGAACAGTGCTTTATGAGTTTAATCACTTAAGCATTAGATGTTTATTGTGTCGTATGGTAAATGATGGTTTGATACGAGATCACACCACACATCCTTATCCATGTAATGAATATTGTATTCAGGAAGGTGATTAAGATCTCATTTAACCAATGATTGTCATTGGACCACCAGATTTATTTAACTGATACATTGGATGTATTAATTTAATAAATAATAATTGCTTAAGGTAGTTTTCTTTATTTCGTAACTTAGTTACGTGTTTCTGAAAGAACACATATTGAACGTCTTGAAATGATCAAGAGCATTCAATCTGTTCCGATGAAACGCAGATTGAACATTTTTGACTTGTTCAAAGATATTCAATCTCAAGTTTTTGAGAACTCTATCCTTAAAATTCATTACATGTCTTTGAACTGTTCAAAGATCTTTGATACGATCAAACATATGAATTTAAAGCAATTAGTTCTAAGGTTATTCAGTGAATATGATTCTTATTCAATATTATTCTTCCACGATTCCATCTGATGGAATTGAGTAGTGAAGGAATCGAATCTTATATGATTTGATTCGTTCGATATTGAATGTTGCCGAATTAGTTTCAATACTCTTGGGGATATGCTCCAGTAACACTAGTTCATCTTTTAATTTAGGTTCCATTAATTTCTACAGTTACATATATGATATGTATAGGTAGAAAATCTGAATCTTGAAAAGTTTGAGATTTGAATATTTCTTTTATATAATAGTTATATAATGGAAATTACTTACACCTCGGAGGTATAAGTAAAAGTTTATCATTTTTCTATTTTATAGAATATTGTATTCTATTTGATAGAATATCTTTCCTACGATCCTAAGTAATAAAAATGTTTTATTACTTGGTGTGTAACATCAGATGTTAACAATTGTAGAAAAGACTTGACTTATTGAAGTCAAATGTGAGAATGATAAATTATAATTGGAACTACGTAATTAATAAGATGAAACAACCCTTATACATCTTCTATACAAGTCTAATAGGATAACAGAATCATTTACGAGTATTCGATACTTAATGGTTCTATTGTTTTCTTACCGAAGAAAATTATCCTATAACTTATAAGGAAGCGATATTTAATATCGATTCTAGAAGTTCATCATTGAATCATAGATCTAAGATTGTTCATAGCTTACTACAATCAAGTTTTGAACTTGATTAAGCTTTAATTATGAATCAGTTCATGATTTGTGCTAATTGTTTGCGCAACAAAAATAGTGTGAGCTTATTAAAGGTTTGACCTTTATAGTATGACAGTGAGAAAAGTTATACTCAGCAATCTATTGTAGATTTTGAGAAAACTTGTCTCTAGTCACGCTAATTGAACAATTAAAGATATATTGGTTAATATTGATATTAAACTGTACATTTTAGCTAAAGAATGTAAAATGGCGTTTTTGAATGACTTATTCAGATAAGAGATCAATTGTGATTTCTTTTGTTGAAGAGTTCATTCTGGAATGGCCCTAGAGTTTGTGTTCTGCTGAGATCTCAGTTTAGTGTGCTAGCTTATAAAGCCTATTGTAGACTCGGATAAGTCTTCTGGAAATCCGTGTTCTCTATTTTTGATATCAGTCAGATTGTCTGATCTTGTCAAAGTATAGAGAATACATATGTGATTGAAGGGTTAGTGGGAGCGTACAAATTACTTTCTAGTATATATATCCTAACAACATTATCATTATTATAGTATAATGAGATGTTTGTAAGGTAAAAGGTTACCTAAGTCTTCTTTACTCCGTGAAAGCAGTGGAGTAGTCTCTGTTATATACGATATAAAGTTTTATATATAGATATAAGACTAAGAGACTTGTGAGATACTCATATTAGTCGTACATTAGATATGATCTAATAAAGGACATAAATAGGCTATCTGTATGACAGTTAGTATAACTGTTTGACTGTTAATGTGTGTCTTATATAAAGTATTCATCTGTCATAAATGATGATTCCTTTTTCAAAAGAGATATTGATTAGAATGTCTAATCAATCTTATGTATCATTTGATTATGACATAATAAATACTTTATTATGTGCGATTGTAGATATCGATTAATCGTAATTGTTACGAGTTATTTTGATATCCTATAGACCATAGGATGGATCTTGAAACACGTTCTTTGTGATCTTTGAGATATTAAGAACGAGTTTCTAATTCATGGAGCATACAGTCTGCAACCATTAGGGTCATATTAGTTTTGAGACTAATTATGACGTTAGACAGTCTACGTCATAAAGAGTCAGAAAAGATGCAGTGGGAGTGTCACATATGATTCTACTATATAGTGGAATTGGATGCAACTTATGAAGTATTGACTTATGAAGTTGCATATTGACCTTATAAATTAGAAGTTTTTACATTGGTATTGTGCTTGCAGTTGTCTACATAGTATTTAGGATATGATCCACAAATACTTGGACAACTTAGTAGCTGTAGCACAATACTGATGTAGCATCATAGTCATATTAATGTATAATTTAGATTCTACAAAATATGAATGATGTTGGCTATGGGAGACGATGGAGTTTGTTTGACAAACTCAATATGTTATAGCAGACCTACTTCTTGTTGCCTACCTTTTAAGTGCTAGGTGAGCTTTTGAGGGCCATGAGTATACGATACACATTGAGATGTATATATGATACCATGGATTGGCACAAGAGCAAGTGGAAGAAATTGTTGGGGTTGGTGCTCAGAGCGCCAATCCGCATCGTATTTATGTCTGATTCATGAAGACCATCAATTTCTTTTTCCATAATATTACTTATTTATGGTTGCACCTCTTGTTTTTATATACGTATTCGATTTGATTACGATTAGATTGAAACTAAATGTGGTTTAGTGATATGTATATATTAGATAAAGGCCCGATAATATATAATGCAGTAGACAGTTACAAAGGTAGTTTGTAATTGACATTGGGAAGTGTCACTGCTAAATGTATATTATCAAATATAGTTCCTGGTCAAGATTTACTAACACGGGTCGGTTAGTCAAATCCGTTGAGACCAGTACATGTCGTATATCGAGACTTGGTCCGATGGTTTATCCCAATGAACCATGAGTCTGGGGAGACTCGTATAGACATGTAGGTGTTTATAGTGGATAAACACTGAACGACTCACCGAAGATTCTTAATGGATAGTACACAACCGTCAATAAGAATCTTATCGGGTTGAGTAGCATAGTGGTCATTCGACTTGAGATACCACTGTGGATGTATGAGACATCCTCCACACTTAGATGGCAGTCACGTCACCGATCTATTTTGATCAGACCTCCGCTTGTTCGTTGGGTGTGGACCGATCCTCGGGATATCTTGTGTGTGTCAAGATAAGATCTGTCAGTTCTGTGTACAGAGCATATGTAGTCCATATGTGATTAGCAATCAGTTAAATATATGGCCATAGTATACTTCGGAAGTGAGTTTCAAATGTTATTTATAGATTTCTAATAGATCGTCGACGAGATAATACCTATAGAGATTTGAGGTTTACATCTATATCTTTGGGATTATCTGGATACCTGTGACGGAGGGATTATACGTATGCAATGACCTCGACCTGTATGATTCAGCTAGTTTATCCGTGGTCATCATAATTACGGGTGGGTAAATTATGGACACGAAATTAGATTTTTGATGGATATACCTGAATATAGAGAGTCTCACTAATGAAATATACTTGTAGAGCACTAGGGCAACTTTTATGAATAATGATGATTATTTATAAATCGTTTAAACGTTAAACGAAAGATACATGCAAACGGGCCGGACCGTCATTTCCTAATTAATGTGTATTTGTATTTAATATATGATATTATTAAATGCACATTAATAAATTGTCAAATAAATGTATTTGACATATATCATTAATATATGTATTTGAGATATTTAAAGTAAATATAATACATATTTGAGATATTTGTATTTAATTAATTATTTAATTATTTAATTATTAAATGATTAATATAATTAAAATATAAATATCTCACCAAATGATAAAGTTAAGAAATGATTATAAGTGTTAATGTTTGACTGTACATTAATGGAAAATGTTCTGACAACATTTTTGGTAGTGGCAGTTTCTGGTCTTCCAAGAATCGGTTGAGCAACGCGCGAGGCAACAAAAATTTTCTGCCTCCTCTTTACTGCATTCGGCAGCAGTGGCAGTTTCTGGTCTTCCAAGAATCAGCCATTGTTGGTCCTTCGTCAAGCTCCAAGCTTCGCGAAATGATTCCAAGCTCATGGGTGGACTTCCCTATCACCTTCGCATGACTTCGTAGTGTGCTAGCACTCCCGATTTTGCTACAAAATCACGACGTTTGCTTCCCATTTTTCTCCTTGTCTCTCGGTTTTTCAGACCAGAAAACAGAAAGAAAATAATGCCTCTAAGGCCGAGAATGAGAGGGAGAAGAAGTGAAGAGAGAGAGGTGGTTGGTTGCTCAAATGTGTATATAATACACTAAATCAATTTCCAAATTAATTTAGCAATTTATTTGCTTTTAAAAAGTCAAACATTAATGCCAACAACCAATCCATCACTATTCACATCATTCAATCAAGTTGTCAAGTCACATCACTCAAAGTGACAAGTGATTTGACGCATGAAATGACTAGCGATTTGACGCTTGATTTGACTTGCGCGCCGCACTCGAATTCGAAATACGAATGCGCTCGCAAAAAATCCCGGGCTCGGGTTCGCTAATCCAAATTAACGAATTTTCCGTTACGACGTAATTAAATCTAATTTAATTAAATAATCATGCCTAGCATAATTACTTATTCACGTCGCTAACGAATTAATTCTAAATTAATTCGTTCGCCCGAATTAAAATCTAATTTCAATTCCGCGTCGAAATCCAATTTCGCATAATATATCAAATATATTATTTTATCGATTAATTCCAAATTAATCGTTATCTCTCTTTAAATGATATTTTATCCCAGATAAAATATCTCCGCAATTAATCACAGATTAATTTTCTCTCTCATCTAATTAATCCCAGATTAATTAAAGTGCGAGTCATACGTCATCGGTGAATCTTCGGGAAGCGACCCATGAGATCCCCGGATATGTTGGCAGTAAATTCGGTCGTCGGACTATCCGAACACGTAAGTACCTAGTACTACGTTTATACCAATTTACAAGACAAGGTTGGCTTCTAGCAAAACGCCATACCTACCCAATTCTCCAGAAATATCCTTACAGGAATATAAGGATCTATATCAGCCGTAGTATACGTAGTATTGCGTATTTCGATCCAGTATCGGATGATCACATGCAAGGCCTGGGGCTGGTACAGTGTCTGCCCCGTACGAAGCGTATATCGGATTACGAGCAACTAGTCTCTTTAATATCGGACAATCTTGACCAAGTCATATTATCCTGACGGTTGCAACCTTTTAGAGAACCAGTTTGTATCCCTACGCGATCATCATCTCCATATGATTGGAGTGACACTTCCGTCTTGACATCACACCCACACACTACGATTCTCGATATACCCAGAAGAGGCGTACACAGAAACCAGTTAAAGCCCTGGACGACCACAACCAAAGTATATTGATTGTCGCAAGTATTAGCGGTGCAAGTCTCAGGTTAAGACCAAATACACATACCCTGATTTCGGACTTCCATAGACACATAGTCATACTACTAATGGAATTCCGAAGGGGTCTATCCAGAGTGAAGCTGTTTCCTGTACCATCGATAAAACACAACCTCCTATTACACTTTCATGAGTATCTTATACCCAAATATATGAGAACTATGTCGTTGTGCCCTCACAACACGCACAAGTGTAATACTAGTCTTTTACGTATTTATCGATGTCCAATCTCGATATTACTCTGACTAGGGATATTTAATGATTTATCCTTTGTGGATTGATACTGTCTCATATCATTCTCAATCCAGGAACAAATCATAAGGATCTCCTATCATTTATACATCTAGGTGATCTAATCACAAATGATAAGAGTGCAATCTCTTTTGTCACATAGTTAATTTGTACAACAACACAATGATCTATAAAAATAATGATGCTATGAGTCATAATTGTCCAACAATCTCCCACTTGGCCTATAGCCAGTCACTCGAGTGTCTGACACCCGAACTATGTACGGTTGGCTCAAACTGCTGAGAAATGCTTTCGTCAGCGGATTTGCATGATTATCATCTGATACGATTTATTTGATCATCACATCGCCACGATGTATGATCCGAACGAATCAGATGAATATCGAAGTATATATCTGGATCGTTGATGAGACCATTAATTCTTTAGCCTGTGATGTAGCCTAGCTTAGCTGCTAACAGAGATATATCTAATCTAATTAGATTTATTATCGACCCAGAAGGCTTCTATTGCCGCCTCAGCTGCAGCAATAACCCGCATTTGTTGTTTATTCGGTAACCGTATCTTGCTTGGAAGATTTCCAGCTCACTGTTCCCTATTCAAACTTTATAGTACCGTTTGCGACTTATAGTCATTTTATCAGCTTAGGAAACTTGCAATAGTGATCCCAGTCACTTCAAGTTTTCCATCTCCAGAGTTAAAGACAGCATCCTTAGATCTCTAAGATTCTAAAGGATGTTCTTAATATTAATCCAGTGACTATCACTTGGATTGCCTGTTTGTGAATCCATATGCTCAAAGCGTATGAGACACCAGGTCACGTATATTTTTCAATATACGATTTCACAGAGAGTTTTCATGAAAGCCAAGCTTTCACCGATTATTATATATGGGAATGTCATTTCCAAGAAATGACATTTTTATCATTATCAGGACATTCACTGTCAGTGCGCTCCCACTAACCTCCATATATACACAAGAATCATTTTTTTTTTGAATTAAATTATACTCCATTATGATTACATCAAAACGATAATTCCAAGAATCTATGCTTGCTTCAATCCAAACATGGATCGAATAACCTGCAAACCTTGTTTGCTAGTTTTGGTATGACAAAACCGACAGAATGTTGTAAACATCATCCAAAATGTTTCATTTTCAGGAAAGCGATTTTGTCGTTAAGCTGTCATATTTCATAAATGAAACATGCAGCATTTGCAAGCATTATCCAAATGGATTTACCGTGGCAACAGGTAAAAGGTTGAATCGTAATCAACACAATGTTGATAACGATACCTTTCCGTTAAAAGCCTAGCTTTATACGTTGGTATGTTGCCATCCATGTATGTCATCCTTGAAGACTTATATACTACCAATAGGCACAATGTCTTGCGGTACATCAACTAGTATCCAAACTGGTTGATATACATGGAATCCATTTCGGACATCATGGCACTTTGCCATAATAGGGAGTCGATACCTTGTATCACTTCCTCATACGTAGTCAGTTGGTATACCTCAATAAGATTAACATCTTTATGAGATGAGATCAGAAACTCATACCCCAGGTTGTTTTCTGATTCTCTCCGATCTACGCGGTTCTTGTGTATTCAAAGATTATTGGTAATAGTTTCATCCTTGATGAACTATTTGTGTTCCATTAGGAATTGATGCCTTGAATAGTATTACTCTGATTTTCATCGAGTTTAACTATCCTCTCACTTACCACACTGCATATCGGTATTCCTCTTAGGAAACCGCATGGTGAGAAACAATTACATTGTTCTCTCGTGAGTTGTATAAGTATTATACTTTGGTATCCCTAGGATAACCTACAAATGGCACTTATCCAATTTGGGTTTTAGTTTGGTATCATCCAAACATATGCCTAGCATTCCCAAATCATCAGGAATGAGAAACCCGGTTTCTTTCCTGTTCATATCTAATATGATATATGTCAAACTGATTTTTATGGAACCTTATTCAAAATAAGTTCTGCACTGTTTATGCTTATCCGTTGAAGGAAATGGTAGCTCAGAGCGACTCATGATTAACCTTATCATGTCTAAAAAAATTCGGTTACTCGGTTTGGACACACCGTCAAATTGACGTGTTCCGGGAGGAGTCCTCATTGAAAGAACACTATACTCTTTCAAGTATTAGAAACTTATTGCTTGAGTATTTTCATCATGGTCTAACCGTGACGATTTAATACTTTAGCCGATCTGTTTATTTATTTCGTGTCGAAACTTTAAAAGTTTCCGATTTATGTTTCAAAAGAAACACATAACCATAACGCGATGTCACATCCGTAAGGTCACGAAATATTCGTATCCACATCTAGCCTAGCTAGACATGGGCTCACTTGCTTCACTATGAACTAGGGCTAACAGATTGGTGGCATTTGCACTTTTACCAAGTAAATAGTGTCTTAGGCACTTTGCCCAATAAACTAGATTCGTAGACTTTATTTGAATGGAATCAAATCAGTCCTAGTACCCACTCTTCGAAAGTATGGATATACGATTCTTGTTTAATTGTGTCCCAGACTACAATGCCACATTTAAGTTTCTTCTGATCAAATCAGTTTGAGCTAATTGTTTGTCATGATATATGTTTGAGATTTTATTTATATTCAAAATATAAATTCTGTTATTCACATCTAATGTGTTTATCTCAATATCATCTTTATATAATAAAACACTTTAGTGTTCTAGAATATAAAGGTTCACCCGCAGCGGGTTAAACACTGATATAAAGATAATGTATCTAGTCAAACTAGTTACATTATAACAGTTTCCAAATTTAAGCACACACCCGAAGGTAGTTCCTAAATTTAGGTTTTTGCGGTTAAAACAGCGACTTTCGTCGCGTTTCCAATTCGCAGATTAATCTCAATTGATGTCAGTATCCTGCTCATAGTAGATTCTGAACATCAATACATATATTTTATGTACCACACTAAGTATTTAAAATCCAATTTCAATACTAGTAGTGAACATAATCTTGACAAACATATTTGAAGTCAGAGCCTTGCTCGTCTTCAATTCCTTCATGTCTGCTTTATCCAAACGGCAGTCACGCTTCCGCGATCCCGTTTGCCACATTTAGGCAGACATTTTGGGATATGTCATTTATCTTCCCAGAAGATTATAATGATTTTGCCTTTGCCATTTTCACACTTCAGAAGCCTTTGGCCAAGCCTCGGGTTTCTAGAATATCGAAGTAAGGTGCGCCTTGCGCTACTTGCCTAATTGCAAAGTTTGACTTTATCTCCTTGAGAATAGTCATTAACTCTCCAAGAGTTAAGTATTGCAATTTGTACTTCTAAGATCTAAAATAGATCTATGAAGATCCTTCAATTTCATTATCATACTTTAAGGATCTAATCCTTATTTCTGATTAAGAAATTAAGGAGTCTACTGCGACAAGCTAAATGGATTAAGCACTAAAGTTTTCATTACAATCAAATCTTCAAGATTATGCTCGACTATTTGCTTAACTCCGGGCTTAGACCTAATATGTTATTTTATCAAATAAAGTAACTTATTAGATTTCAGGACCATCCTGAAATTATTCCCAATTTGAAAAATTAAACCATTTAAATACATTTTCCCTAGGATTATGTTTTAAATGTCAATCTTTCAATTATATCTTGATTTTAATAGTCAACCTATTTAATCAACGATTTAGGTACTATCAAATATAATGATTATTATAGTCCAACTATTTAATCAACTATAATTAATTAAATCAAATATATTGATTACTATAATCCAACTATATAACCAACTATAAATGAATTATTACAGTCCAACTGTTCATTAAAAATACAATTTAAATATTAGTCCAACTAACATTTAATTTATTTGACGAATGATATTTGAATGAGCGCGTATGGCAAGTAATTAAACGAATATTGCAAATTCAATTCTTGCCTCCCACTATTTTTCGGCGAGCCTCTAACCCTCTGTCGAGTACTCGGGAAACCGTGTTTCCTAGTGGGCTATGATCCCGTTAAATATCACACAATCTTGACTTTGGCCAACAAATTGTATGATAATTAACTAGGTAGATCTCTAAGATCAATTGGATCCAATCAAATTCCTAGATCCATTAGGGGAACATCCAAGTCCGAAACATATATCTTATATATGCCAATATATCCAATATATTGCCTAACCTTTTTTCGTCTGAATCAACTAAGCATTGGCTTTGGCACAACAAACTTAGTGATCCCAGTTAAGCGCGACCCATTGACCATGGAAAGCTTCGTAATCAATGTTGATGGACAAGAAGTGGTCTTGACTTTGGCCAACAAACCACAACTTGGACAAGACACCAATATGGAACAAAGCCTTCGTGATTCAAACACATCCTCGACGGACAAAGGCCTTGACTTTGGCCAACAAGCCAATGCCAGTCTCGGATCTTGAGTGAGAATCACTCAATGGAAGGAAAAACGCTTAATTTTTGTGAGGGTTTTTCGAATGCAAATTGGCAACCAATTTATTATCTTTGTTAAGGTCTCATCATCATACACCCTTAAACATGCATTCTAAACACATAATAAAGCGCGTATAAATAAAATAATAATGATATACGAATGGATACTTTACACATTGATCCTAGATCAAATCTCTTCATTTCTTCTCACCAGCTAGCACAAGTATTACTTCTACCCGTTACACTACACTTCTAAAGAAACCTCATTTACATGAGGGGAATAGGTGAGAAGAGAATACAAAGAATAAGGAGGTAATAAGGCTGGACACGCAGGACCAATTAATAAATTCCAAATTTATTACAACAATTTCTAAAATTGCCTCACCCATCTAATATCCATCCGATATACATTATTCATGCATCGCAACCATGTATTCACACAAGCATGTTATCAATCAATCTAATCAAATTAATTAATCTGATAATTAATGACCATCCAATGTTCAAACAACGATTTGATTTTGCGCGAGTCAAACTCGTTTTGCGAATAAGTACTCAAAGTACGAATTCTCGAATTAAATTAAACTACAAAATTAAATCCAATTCAATTTGTATTTAATACTAATCCGTTATTTAATTCCAAATTAAATATTACACTTTATTTACGAACCTTTACGATTTAAATTCCAAATTTAATCGCTACGGGTCTCAAAGCCCGATTAACGTCCAACGTTAATTTAATTGAAGTCCAATGAGCTTTTAATTAATTTCTTTAAGGCGTGGAATTTTGGTCAACTCGGGTCGAACCCAATAACCAAAGTCCAATCCGGGAATTACCCCATAAGCCCCGAAATCAATTTAGGCCCATTAGGCCCAATTAAACTTTAAAGGTCCATTAGTCGCATTTGGGCTTTATGGAAGCGGTTTTGGGCCCAATTGGATCCAACCAATTTTTCCTAAACCTAACTTAGTACAACCAAGCCCAATAAGCCCAATAACAACTTTCAAGCCCAATTTAACAAAATAAGCCCAAATAATTAAATTACCAAATTCCAAATTCCCAATTTAATTACCTAAAGTGTATAACATAATTAATTACCCAATTAACATTTCCAAAACACCAATTATCCTAATTAATCATGCTCTTCAATAACAAAACATGTCCAACACATTTTATCAAAAAATCAAACCCAATCATGCTTATATTGTTCTCGGTAATTTGGGGATATTTATATCCGATTCGGTTTCAATCCAATTAAATCCACAATCGACATAAATCAACATACCCAACATGATTCCAACTCATCCAATGATTAAAATCAAAAAATCACTAAGACAAATTAGGGCATAACATTCGGCCAAGCAAGGAAAATTGGGGAAATTTGTTCCAAACACAATTTCTACAAATTGATCTAATCAATCCTCAATAAAACATGTTTTAAGCATACTCAAACATCCAATTTAATTAAAACATGCTCAAACACATTTTACCCAAATTTTAAGCCCTAATCAATTTCATGCTTTTCAATCGCTCTGATACCATTGTTGGAGATCTCTAAGTCCCGAGGATCGATTATCAAGCAAGAAATAAACATGCGAATACATCAAGGAGTTGCGGAATACTCACATCGATCGGTTGAGCGACGCGCGAGGCAACAAAAAATTTCTGCCTCCTCTTTACTGCATTCGGCAGTGGCAGTTTCTGGTCTTCCAAGAATCGCCCATTGTTGGTCCTTCGTCAAGCTTCGCGAAATGATTCCAAGCTCATGGGTGGACTTCCCTATCACCTTCGCATGACTTCGTAATGTGCTAGCACTCCCGCTTTTGCCACAAAATCGCGACTTTTGCTTCCCATTTTTCTCCTTGTCTCTCGGTTTTTCAGACCAAAAAACAGAAAGAAAATAATGCCTCTAAGGCCAAGAATGAGAGGGAGAAGAAGTGAAGAGAGAGAGATGGTTGGTTGCTCAAATGTGTATATAATACACTAAATCAATTTCCAAATTAATTTAGCAATTTATTTGCTTTCAAAAAGTCAAACATTAATGCCAACAACCAATCCATCTCTATTCACATCATTCAATCAAGTTGTCAAGTCACATCACTCAAAGTGACAAGTGATTTGACACTTGAAGTGACTAGCGATTTGACGCTTGATTTGACTTGCGCGCCACACTCGAATTCGAAATGCGAATGCGCTCGCAAACAATCCCGGGCTCGGGTTCGCTAATTCCAAATTAACGAATTTTCTGTTGCGACGTAATTAAATCTAATTTAATTAAATAATCATGCCTAACATAATTACTTATTCACGTCGCTAACGAATTAATTCTAAATTAATTCGTTCGCCCGAATTAAAATCTAATTTCAATTCCGCGTCGAAATCCAATTTCGCATAATATATCAAATATATTATTTTATCGATTAATTCCATATTAATCGTTATCTCTCTTTAAATGATATTTTATCCCAGATAAAATATCTCCGCAATTAATCCCATATTAATTTTCTTTCTCATCTAATTAATCCCAGATTAATTAAAGTGCGAGTCATACGTCATCGGTGAATCTTCGGGAAGCGACCCATTAGATCCCCGGATATGTTGGCAGTAAATTCGGTCGTCGGACTATCCGAACATGTAAGTACCTAGTACTACGTTTATACCAATTTACAAGACAATGTTGGCTTCTAGCAAAGCGCCATGCCTACCCAATTCTCCAGAAATATCCTTACAGGAATATAAGGATCTATATCAGGCGTAATATACGTAGTATTGTGTATTTCGATCCAGTATCGGATGATCACATGCAAGGCCTGGGGCTGGTACAGTGTCTGCCCCGTACGAAGCGTATATCGGATTACGAGCAACTAGTCTCTTTAATATCGGACAATCTTGACCAAGTTATATTATCCTGACGGTTGCAACCTTTTTAGAGAACCAGTTTTGTATCCCTACGCGATCATCATCTCCATATGATTGGAGTGACACTTCCGTCTTGACATCACACCTAACACACTACGATTCTCGATATACCCAGAAGAGGCGTACACAGAAACCAGTTAAAGCCCTGGACGACCACAACCAAAGTATATTGATTGTAGCAAGTATTAGCGGTGCAAGTCTCAGGTTAAGACCAAATACACATACCCTGATTTCGGACTTCCATAGACACATAGTCACACTACCAATGAAATTCCGAGGGGGTCTATCCAGAGCGAAGCTGTTTCCCGTACCATCGGTAAAACACAACCTCTTATTACACTTGCATGAGTATCCTATACCCAAATATATGAGAACTATGTCGTTGTGCCCTCACAACGCGCACAAGTGTAATACTAGTCTTTTACGTATTTATCGATGTCCAATCTCGATAATACTCTGACTATGGATATTTAATGATTTATCCTTCGTGGATTGATACTGTCTCATATCATTCTCAATCCAGGAACAAATCATAAAGACCTCATATCATTTATACATCTAGGTGATCTAATCACAAATGATAAGAGTGCAATCTCCTTTGTCACATAGTTAATTTGTACAACAACACCATAATCTGTACAAATAGTGACGCTATGAGTCATAATTGTCCAACATCGGTAATTACCAAGAAATATGATTTTTTGTGTAATTTTTCAGAATTTGATAATTGGATAATTAAATAAATAAGTTTATTTAATTAATCCGAGAACAAATTTTGAAATCGGAAAATTTTGATTTTACGCGTTTCCGCTGCGTTACCGGTATTCCGCCATAAAATCCTTACAGATTCAACTCCACGTATCATTGGATATTGACAATGAATGGACGGTAGTATGATCTGCACTCAGGATACAACTTCACGTATCATTGGATACTGACAAGCTGTTTTGTGTCTTTATATTTTTTGTGGGTTAAAAATTGGAAAATAAAAAAATAATAGAAAATGAAAAAGATCAAAATTAGTTTTTTTGGCTTGTTAGAGAAAGAAAAGCTTGTTGCATGTGATCATAGTATGTAGGATATATGTTTATGCATGTGTAATATGTTTTTATTTTTTATGCTCTGTGTGCATAAATGTATGTGATATAATCTTTGGTATATCTTGTGCTTGCACTTCACATACACGTTTTATTATTGTCAAGGCTTGGTCGCATGTATGAGTTTTTAGACTGGCAGTATAATCTCTATCATACTTAGCTCACTAAATAATGTGACCTTTGACTATATGACCTTGTGCTACCCCGTTGCAAAAATAAAAAGGAAAGAAAATAAAAAAAAATACACGAGTCTCAAGTGCAAAAGAGCCAATGGGCCAAATTCAAAAGATAAGGGCAAAACACTCGAAAGTGTTTTTATTTATGAGCTCATGATATTTAGAGGGAGAATAACATAGCATGCAATCAATGTTGCTAATTTTCATATCCTAGTGGTGTTGGGTTTAAACACCTATTTTGTGGACTTGGTGTGTTAATAGATATGATTTCTTTGGCTGTGTCCCGCTCATAAAATAAGGTCTTAAGTCTTGATTCGTTGTGCACTTATTTTTCATGCAAGTACTTGTTATGCTTTGGTGTTTATGTTATATGCATGAGTGTAGTATTTAGCAAAATTTAAAATAGTGCATATTATTTCATGTCATAAACAGCTAAGTACTGACATGGTATCATTGTACTTACTCGAAGTGTTGTTTCAGTCATTCTTTTTGTTGCTTTTTTTCTCATTGTGTGCTTCATGTCTTGGCATACCATTTTTTTGTGCACATCTATGAGTGATTACTTCCCATGTGTTATTTTTGCTAACTTAGTAAGGCTGTTCGTGAGAGGGAGTAACTTTTGTTTGAATATTCTCTTGCATGTGTCATCCATTTACCCCTTGTCATTTCGTGATAAAAATGGAGAGTAGTTTGAGGATTAGTTTGGGAGTAATATTATATCTTTGTTTTTAATATCTCTGATTTAGGGGGAGTATGATTAAAAGGGAGTAGAATATCTACTATCTATATGTACATGCATGAGTTTTATCGTTGCTTTATCTGTTCTTTATAATCCATGTGCTTTTCACGGTATATTATTGTTTGTGGATATTTCAGGTAAGCAAGTTTATTGCTGAGGTGGCATTGATTTCAAGACTACTCGGTTAGGTATTAGATCGAGTCTTAATGTAATAAGTCAATGTCGTGATGGTTGGTAGTTCGCTATTTTCTTTTTGGGTCTTTTACCGTAGTCTTTGTATTAGGTAGTGTTTTGTCACGGTATTCCAAAGAGGGAGATTATTAGTTCCATTTTTATTGGCATTGTCCATAATAAAATAAGTTCAATTGAGTTGTAATGAGTCTTGAAGATCTCAGAGCAATTGGACAAGTATTTGGACAAAATCTGATAGAGTTATCCCAGTGATGTTCACTCTTTTGAATATTCTAGAATATTTAAAGCTCAAATTGATATGAGGTTAGTTGCATTACAAAATAGACTCGAAGACGATCGCGTACATATAAAGAACGCATGATTTGGCCAAGGGACGAGAAAGTTACAAGTGTTTTAAGTTACTCCTGAAAACTAATATGTGACCCGCGTTCATGTGGCGTAAGTTATTTTCATTCAAACGTTTCGTGGCAGAAACTTTGCGTTTGAGTTGCGTTTGAAGTGCGTTCGAATGCCTGTGCGTAAATAGGATACTTTAGACACGTTTTTAAGCCAAAATAATATTAGAAAACCTTTTTCCTTTACCCTACCTATATATACAAACATTAAGCCGCATTCACTAGTGTTGAAAACATATTATCTTGAGCCTAAACACATTCTTAGTTTTCAATCTTCTTGTTCTCACCTTGAAGACTTATTTGGTTTTCTTGTCTTCTTTGTTTGTGCTAAGATTGATCTTTGTTAAACCATCAACACATTAAAACCTAATTTCCTAAACCTTTAGAGTTCTCAAGGAGGAAGATTTGCAGTTGGAGTTCCGGCGTTCAGAGTTGCAGAGTTGATTCACTCAGAGACTTCAGGAGTTGAGGAGTTCTTCGAGTTCTCACAGTTTAGATGTATTAGAGTCGGTGGAGTTGTCACCATAGGTCTTTTACCATCACTGTAAATTTTTCTATTTATAGTGGATTTGGATTGGTAGCCGAGATACCCGGAGTAGTTTTTTACTCGCACGAGTTTTCCACTTTGTCACCAAAATAACTGTGCTGATTTTGGTGATTGATTTATTTACTGCATTATTTTTTATTTGTGTTGAATTATAATTGTTAGACTTAAAGGTGTTTGTGAATTTAATTAATCCATAAAAATAATATTAGGACTTGTCTTAAAATATTATGATAAATTCCGCATAGGGTCAGAACCTTGGATAAATACGAACTTTCACTTTGGGATATTCATCAACATTCTTTTTTTATTTATAACATTTTGGGATACTTGCTGAATGCTTAAGCTTACTAGTATAAATTGTAGTATTATTTTTGTTTTAGATTTGATCATGACTACTTTATCAGATATTGGAAGTAATTTCGTCTGGGGTTCAAGTTAAATGAAAGGTTACATAATCACTATCTTCTGAAAATTCCAATGAGCTATGATACAAAAAATAATTTAAATTTATTAGATTCTTCACTAGGAATGATGAGATTGGACGTGATAATAAAAACAGTAAAATAATATTTTATTCTTGAGTTTGCTCTTGTCAGAGGTATAGGTCAAAAAAATATTTGGAGCGAATTAATAGAGTGAGAGATGGGTGTCCAATGGAGCTTCGCATAAACTATAATCATCAAGAGGGAAGTATATGGTTATAAAATTTCATTGATTAAATCCCCAATCGTAGCTCGTTCCAGCCCTATCGACCGTGTCATCACCGAAGTCTCACTAGAGGAGCGATCACCATATAAAAATCACAGCCAAACCACCTTCCTCTATCTCAAGCGCTGTCGTCTGGTGTCTTCTATTGTCATCACGATCAAGCGGGCATTTGTCAAACCAAATACTTTCTTATACCACCGATCATGTTCTAATTCGACACCATTTGAGAAATACCCATTTTAGAGGGGGTTGAATTCTATTTTTGGTTGATTTTGAGAAATTCGACCGTTGGATCAACGAACGGATACCACTAGTGAGCTCTCGTTGTTGAAATGAACATATTGGTATATAATTTGACCGTTGAAAGTTGCCGAACAACAGAACCCATGTCAAAAACGGACCCCGCATGCCTTGAAAAGCGTGACAACCAATCTGAGATAAAGTCGAGCCGATAAAAGGACAAGCTCGTGTGCACTGAATTTGATGGTGAAATATGTTTCGTAATTCAGACATCCGTTCAATGTAGGGGTTTGATTACCAACTTCTTAACCTTTTTTTAATTATATATTTATATTTGCAATTATTAAATATTATATATATATATATACACACTAAAAGAAACCATTTTGACGCTAAAGGTTATTAGCGTCGAAAGTTTTCGACGCTACTTTTCAACGCTAAAACGTGGATGACAAAGACATTTAGCGTCAGAATTTTTTATTTCGACGCTAAAGTATAACGTTTTGCGTCAAAAAGGTTTCGACGATAAATTATAATTTTCGACTCTAAATCACGTATTTGGCGAAGAATATTTTCGACGCCAAATAATTTTATAATTAATAAAAAAACTTATTTATTTTTTCTTTTAGCGTCGAATATTTTCGACGCTAAAGTTATATAATATTAAAAAATATATATTATTTTATTACTTTTAGCGTCGAATATTTCGACGTTAAAGGATATACAAAAATTATTATAACAATTTGACATTACAAATTAATTTCAAACTAATTTCATTACAAAGTAATTAAATATTTAGAAAACATAAGAGCATTATTACAAATTTGTTATAAAAAATTATTAACAATGATATCTTTATTGATATAAAAATAAAAAATACAAAATTTATCACAAAAAAAAAATAATAATAATAAATAAAATGATAAAATATAATTTTTTATATATTTTCTCCATCTTTTCTTTCATATTCTTCATTTTCACTTTCATTTGTTTTTCACTTTCTTCACTATATTCATTTTCATCATTTCTTCATCTTCCCTAGAAAAAAATATATATATATATATATATATTAATATAAAAAAACAAAAAAAAATACTTAAGCAAAAAAGAATTTTAGAGAGGAAATAAGAGTATGAGAGAAAGAAAGTGAAAATTGGAGAAATGAAAGAGCAAATGAATTTAGGGAAAAAAAAAAAAAAAAAAAAACCTTTAGCTACAAAATATTTTTTTCGTCGCTAAAGATCCTCAAATGCCAAATTTTTTATCTTAGTGTCGAAATTTTTGACTTTTAGCATCGAAAATTCATCGCTAAATGTAAAAAAAAGTGTCATGTATGTTCGACCACACAAGAGTCCTGAGTATCAGTGGGCAAGACCGCCATTGGTTAGAGACTTTAAATCCCATGCGAGGTTATTATGCGAGGGCCTTCAAGCCCATGTGGGATATGATAGTGGATTCGTGCAGGAGTCTTGGAAATTAGGTGGGTAGGACCACCTTCGGTGTTATAACTGTAAATCTTGTATGGATAGTGTGGCAGAAGTACTATCGACAGAAGTCCGTATAGCGTTCTGATTTATTACACATGGTCATGTGACATATGATTATGTACATGTATGTGAATTACAAGATTATTTTTTTTTATATATGATATTAAGAAGACTTTTTGATTATTTTCTCGTTATATATTTTTGAATACTTTTTCTATAATATTTGATAAACTAACCATGCTGTTGTATTTTCAAAGATCAAAATGTTTTAAAACGTATTTTCATAGATCAAAAGGTTTTAAAATAAGTAATCGGATTTCTACGAGTATTTTTCCAAATACCCCTCTTTACTTCCTCCACAAGTAGTTTCCGGTAAGACGACTCTTCTGGGGAACATTGTAGGTAGTCACGTAGAGCTTTGTACCAAAGCTTTGTATCTGGACTTGATTTTGTATTTTCCGTTAATGAACAAACTGTGGCCTATCCTTTATATGTCTGTAATAAACATGCCACAATACATTTTATGATAATTAATGATGATGTGATGATGCACAAATGGGTGTTTTTTTATAAAATTCATTAATGTTATCGAAAATTTATGTTTAATGATGATTTCGAGTTGTAGGATACTAGGGGTGGGCGTGGTTCGGTTTGGTTCGATTTTTGCTAAAACCGAACCAAATCATATTTTACGGTCCGGTTTTTTTACCTCTCAAACCAACCATTAAATAACGGTTTGGTTCGGATTGAAATTTTTTTAAACCAGCGGTTTACGGATTGGTTCGGTTCGATTTACGGATTATTCTACTTAAAAAAAAATTCATCCACTTAAGTGAAGACAAAAAAAAAAACTATTTTAGCGAACAAATAGTATGAAGTGCTACGGTGTAAGCTGTGACTCCAGAGAACACATGCACTCAATAGAGGATTGAAAAATGAGGCACAATTAATTCTTGTATTTTTTTAAAAATTACCTCGAATAATAATGCTACCATCATTCTAATTAAGAGACAAATCTAACAGCTTACTTTCAAGAACAAACTATAAACAAAAAATTAAGAATAAAATTATTAACAAATAAATTTAAGAATATAAAGTATTAACAAAAAATATATTAACAAAAAAATTAAGAATAAAAGTATTAACATACTAATAAAAAGAAAACATAAAGTAAAATTAAAAGAAAAATGCAAATCTTTTTATAAAAATATATAATTTTTTAATTATAACGGTTCGGTTCGGTTTAACAGGTGCGGTTCGGTTTAGCATCTGAACCGAACCGTAAACCGTTTGGGGTGGGCCAATCCGAACCGCAAACCGAACCATTAGAAAAAAAAAACCGTAAATTCGGTCCGGTTTGGTTCGGTTTGCGGTTTGGTTCGGTTTGCGGTTTGGTTCGGTTCGGTCGGTTTTTTTTGCCCACCCCTATAGGATACACCCCATTTTAGTTAAATAATATATATGACAGCATAAAATTTTCATCTCAGGTGGAATTCTCAAATTACCACCAGTCCATATTTTGGGATGTGACACATTGAAGATTGCCACCATTTATATGAAATGAAGTTTTTATTTTTGTAGCATTAATTAAAACCAATTGCATATTTGATTTGCTACAAAGGATCCACATTCACTGGTTAAAAAAGTGAAACAAGAATCAGCAGTAGAACTTTACTCCCAGAATACTGGTACCAAAACTGAAATAAACTAATGTGAAGTATAGCTCTCTCAGCTCTTTCCATGATCGCAATTCAAAAATAATGGAAAATCAAACATCACAAAAAAGCAACTATTCAAAAAAAGACTACTTTTGACAACATAAATTGAGTAACCAACAAAGAATCCAATACATTACCAAGTTAGTCACCTGAATAAACAAGCAACTATCATGAAGTTGGCACTATACGTCTGAAAACAGCCAGAAAAGTCCTGTCCCCCATTCCTAGCAACCTTTTGTCCTTCCTCAGTTGCCGAATTCAAGAGCTTTACGACTAGATCTGCTTCAAGCTCTTCCTTTGTAAGGGCTTCAAACATGGGGTGATTCTCTAAACAAGACATCATCCAGTCTCCTAGCTCTTCCACATCTGTGATTGTGTATATAACCCCGCCAACCCCAAGAACATAAGCATACTCATCTAACAAGTGCGGACTAATTACTCTACGTCGATGATTCTTCTCCTTGAAATGAGGATCAGGGAACAAGAAAAACATCTTCGTAAGTTGCCCTTTGTCAAAGTAATTAGGAATGTACTTCATAGAATTGGTTCGAACAACTGAGATATTCTGATATTGACCAGGATTTGACACCCTCAAAGCTAAAATACGTTCCTTGACATACTCTGTCACTTTATCCCTTAGTTCCATCCCAATCATTAAGGTCTCAGGGAAAAGTGTTGCGAGACTAACTAGAAGTCCTCCGAAACCACAACCAATGTCTGCAAACTGGATCTTTTTTGAACTATTAACTTCATTAGTAGAGGGGAAAAAATGAGGGTAATGAAGCGAATAGTTGACATGAGAAGGGGACACTGGAACAGGGAAGTGGGAATCGCTTAGCGGGTGCGTGTGCTGTGCCGTGCTCGATAGAATCGTTTTCGAGGCAAGCCAGTTGACTTGCTGATAGTTGGGTTAGTCTCCTTCCCAACATATCTTTCTTCTACAAGCTCAAATAACCAATAATCAAACTCCTACAGAACACATTGCCTCCTTTAATTATAATTACCAATTCATTTCATCATAAAGTGACAGGAAAATAAAGGGTGCATCAAAATATAAATGTTACAAAATATATATATATATATATATAATAGATATATATATATATATATATATATAATATAATATATATATCAAATGGGCACCCTAATCGGTAATCAGAAATCACTTTACTTAAGTATAAGTTTCAATTTTCACTCCAATCAGCACATAATTGCATAAATAACAATAATATTAGAACTTTTATGGAAAACCCAAAATACAAAAACAGCAAGCAATAACTAAAAAAAAAATTAAATAATAAAAATAATAACAAGCTGTTTGATGTCGGAACCTGAAGGAGCTGCAGATAGGCTAGAGCACAGGCAAGGCAATTAGTTAGGGTTCTAACTTTTAATTTCACTCTGTTGAGAAACTGATTATTGATAATGGGCTTCAGCTCGACCCATTTTGGTTCCAGTTATTGGGCCTGTAGCCCTTTTTCTCATTGATACAAATTTAAGAATGACAAATAGTCGACAAGTCGTTCCAATTCAAAGGGCAAGCTGTTTTGGGGTTCCCCCGTTTCCAATATGTGTATTTTTGTGGCTTGAATTTCAGTTAGAATTTTGATTAAGTGAGTAGAAAATTTGATTTTTCATAGAAAATAATAGATATTTTTTATTTAATGGGGGACAATTCAAAATTATTTCATTAATAAATTAATTTTTTTTAAAATTTATATGAGACATTTTAACCGAATTTCAAATTGAACAGTGGCGACTGAGATGTATGTGCCTCCGCTCTGACTTGATGAATCTAAAATTAGTAAAATAACCCTTTAGACAATTTTTTCTATGTGACAAAATGAACTTGTAACTATAACTCTTATCTTATTTCTCCTTCACAGAAACTTGAATGCATTTTCTAAATAGAATATAAAATCTTCCAACCTAACTTATCAAATAGCTTAATTTATGGCAATTAATTGTTAAGTATAATGTCTTTAATTTAGACAAGGAAAATAAATGTAAGTAACAATCTCATACACCAACTAAAAGCAACTTACGTATACAGCAAGTCTGGTACAAGTAGTAATGTTATTAGGGGTGGGCGCGGTTCGGTTTGGTTCGGTTTTTGCTAAAAACCGAACCAAACCATATTTTACGGTTCGGATTTTTTACCTCTCAAACCAAACCATTAAATAACAGTTTGATTCGGATTGAAAATTTTTTAAACCAGCGGTTTACGGATTGGTTCGGTTCGGTTTACGGATTATTATATTTAAAACAAATTTTCATCCACTTAAGTGAAGACAAAAAAAAAAATTAAAAATTATATCCAACAAATAGTATGAAGTGCTAGGGTGTAAACTGTGACTCCATGGAACACATGCACTCCATAAAGGATTGAAAAATGAGGCACAATTAATTCTTGTATTTTTTAAAAATTACCTCGAATAATAATGCTACCATAATTCTAATTAAGAAAAAAATCAAACATCTTACTTTCAAGAATAATGATTCTACCATAAAACAAAAAATTAAGAATAAAAGTATTAACAAATAAATTGAAGAATAAAAGTATTAACAAATAAATATATTAACAAAAAATTTAAGAATAAAAATATTAACATACTAATAAAAAGAAAACATATAATAAAATTAAAAGAAAAATACAAATTTTTTTATAAAAATATATAATTTTTTTAATTATAACGGTTCGGTTCGGTTTAACAGGTGCGGTTCGGATTAGCTCATGAACCGAACCGTAAACCGTTTGGGGTGGGCCAATCCGAACCGCAAACCGAACCGTTAGAAAAAAACCGTAAATTCGGTCCGGTTTGGTTCGGTTCGGTCGGTTTTTTTGCCCACCCCTAAATGTTATATATACATGTATTGAATCATACATATTATTATTTTGTTCAAGAGTTTCATTTATCTTCACATGCAACAACTCTGTTGAATATTTTGCATCCCTTTTGGAAACAAAAATCATACCAGCTTCCTTCTCTTGATTGATTTCTTGTATCCTTAAACCAACCAGTCATATATATATATATATATAATTAATCTCTTTTCGATAAATTTATAAATTTTTCTTAGCTATTTGTAATGCAAAAAAAAATGATACAATGAAATGGTAAAACTATGTTGCAACAATCAATAAATACATTAGTATATGTATTGACAATATTGTTGATGGTGGTTTTTTGAAGGCTATTGTCCGAGAGAGGTTCATGTAAGTAATGATATAATAGAGATTGTATTGGCCCCAAAAGTGGATAGAAAAGACCCAAGGGCCTCGAGAAAGATGGGGTTAGGCGGAAAGACTTGACCTCATGATCTAGAGAAGTTCTCCCGATGGCAGAACGTGTTGAAGATGAAGTTGACAATACCGACCCGACCACATGAAAAAGAGGGATTTAGGGTTGTTTGAGAATATGTAGAATTCGACCCGATGACGTCATTATGTGTGAACCAGACCTAGTTGAGGAGTTGGCATGACTTTGATAAGTATCATTTACCTAGGTTTGCCGACCCGAGGAACGAAGATGAGATCGCAGGCTGACCGGTATTAAGGTCGTGTGACGTATGCCCTAAATGGGAAGATGTGCTTCCAGAAGGCTAATGATGATGGAGGAAAAACAGCGGTTCACAGTGGTCGTAGGCACTGCCAGCCGTCATAGGCAGGTGCAGTGGTAGGATAGGGGCATAGTAGAGCTGCCATAGGCCGCCAAAGGCCGGTGCAGTAGCAGAGGAATAAACAGATCTGATTGGCTAGATCGATGGTAGTTAAGGAGAGTTATGGATGCAATGATGGCTATGTTAGGGTTGGTGCTCTGAGCGCCAATTTTATTATGTATTTCATTGTAAATACTAATGTAACATTTTATTATGAATAAAATGAACAGTTTCTTTTATATAACTTCTTTAATATGGTAAAGACGTAACAGACCTTAGAATGATTAGTTATGATACTGTTGCAAAAGCGTCGCAATTGAAATTGAGTTGTATCATGACGTTGTCATTCTTAGACAGTTCCCGGTCAAAGTTTACACAACTTGGTCAGTATAGTAAACCTGTTGAGACTGGTACATGTCGTATATTAGAATCTTGGATTCCGATGGTTTCTCAGTGAACCATGAGTCTTGGAGACTCGTATAGATGTGTAGGTATTTATAGCGTATAAACACTGAACGACTCACTGAAGATTCTTAATGGATGGTACACCAACGTCAATAAGAATCTTCTCGGGTTGAGTAAGCATAGTGATTCTTTGACTTGAAATATCACTATGGATATATGAGTTATCCTCCACACTTATATGGAAGTCACGTTACCGATCTATTTAGATCAGACCTCCGCCTGTTCGTTGGGTGTGGACTGATGCTCAAGATATCTTGTGTGTATCAAGAAAGGATCCGTCAGCTCTGTGTACTTAGCATAGGTATTCAAATATGGAATTAGCAATCTGTTAAATCCATGGGCCCGTGGTATACTGTAGAAATCAGTTCTAAGTGTTTTTTTAGAGATTGCTAATAGAAACGTCGAAGTGATTATATCTATAGGGATTTGACGTTTGTATCTATATCTCTGGAATAATCCGGATACCTGTGACGGAGGAATTATATGTATGTAGTGACCTCGACCTGTATGATCCAGAGAGTTTATCCGTGTTCGTCATAATTTACGGGTGGGTGAATTATGGACACGAAATTTGATTTCGTGACGGATATGCCTGAATATAGAGAGTCTCATTAATGAAATATACTTGTAGAGCACTAGGACAACTGTTATGAATAATACTGATTATTTATAACTCGTTTAACAGTTAAACGAAAAATACATGCAATCGGGACCTAACGGTCATTTCCGAATTAATGTGTATTTGTATTTTAATATTTGATATTATTAAATACACATTAATAAAATATCAAATTGTGATATTTGACATATATCATTAATATATGTATTTGAGATATTTAATGTAAATATAATACATATATTTAAGATATTTATATTTATTATTTAATTATTTAATTGTTAAAAAATTAAATTAATTAATAAAATAAATATCTTTAGTAATGATTTCATTAGGAAATGGCTTGTTATGATTGGAAGACATTTTGATCACTTTATTAAAGATAAGGTTTACTTTATTAAAGCTAAAATGTGGACTAATAGAATTTGAACAAAAATTGAATAATTGTTATTTAATTTTTTGTTGTCAAAATTCGGCTAAGTGGGATTTTGGTTAACAAAATTATTTTGTTTCATTTTTCACACTTAGAAAAGTTTAACAAATATTTACAAAGAGAGTTGAGAGCATTTGTTGAAGAAAGAAAGGATAAGCAAAGCAAAATTTGAATTTTGTAAGTAATTTCACATTTTCTTCTACAAGAAAATTGTTTCAATTTATCTTAGCTTCAATTTGTGTTGCTAAGTTGATGTCTCTACTCTTTGGGTTTGTAATTATATGTGTTTGAAGCTTGTTGGATGTGATTAGCATGTATGTTTGATTTATAAGCTTATTAGTGTAATTAAGTTTATAAGATTAATTAAAGATTAAAGTTTCCATTCTAGAGTTGATTAGCCATTCATAATTAACCTAGAATTGTTCTTGATTAATTTCATGATGGTGAGACTTGTTTGGTGAATTATTGAATTGATTAAAGCATTGAATTAATTCAATTTAATGTAAATTGTCTAATTGGAATAATTTATGAAATTGGGGTTCTTAACCTAATCCAATTTTGGGGATTTTCATATATATGATATAATTTGATATATATTAAATTTGGGATTGATTGGATTTGATCTTGACATGTTTTGAACATTTGGGGCCAAATCGCAATTAATAAAAAATCTGGGCTGCTCTCGGCTTTTGTGGAAAAATTGGGGGTTTGTGTTGCAATTTGTAATTTCATGTATTAGACATGTATAAATCATTTTGGGATTGATTTAGAATCAATTAAATATGTATTTCATTATTTAAGGACCAAAATGATTAAATTGTAAAACTTTGGGGCTATTCGGTAATTAATAAAAATTTGATTTCTTAGGTTAAAATTTCAGATTTTAAGTATTGGTTAATTAAATAAATATTTTTATTTAATTAATACAAGAAAATTTTTGAAATCGGAAAAATCTGTTTTCCGCGTTCCGCTGCGCTAACCCTGTAATTCCGTATAAAACATTAAAACTCCAAAATGCTAAGTGACATGAGCTGACGTCAGAGTTGGGGGAATAATGGATTTGGGAGTCTATATAAAGGGGTTGAAATCACAATTTCAAAGGTTAACAATTTTTGCATTTTACAACTTGTAAAACCCAGAACTCAAAATCTTGAGATAAAGAGAGAAAGTTGGTCAGTTACCCGACCACTTAAGAGAATTATATCGGGCTTATTCAGACCCGAGGTATTGTATTATTGAATTTGTGCCTCCAATTTGTAAGCTCGGGTCGGTATTTACTCCTAGGCATAATAAAATATCCATCATTCATCCGTGGACATATGTATGAACCACTCTTCACCGAACCACGTAAACTCTTGTGTTTACCTCGTCTGCTTGTCAAATTTATATGGTTCCTAACTAACCAAATAAATTCAATGTTCGATGGAGGTTTATTTGAGGGGTGAATTCTCTTATTTTTCCTTGGAATTAAAAAAGTTGTCAAAAGTTGGCGCCGTTTGTGGGGAACAATATAAAAAGCAACAGAACACACTGAGGTGATGGCAGAAGACGGGAATCGTAGAGCTCCAGAGAAATGTAAAATATTTATCTTATAATCGTGTTGACAAAATGATACGATGAAAATAAATTTTTAAAGTGGTTATGCAAAGAAACACGCAAACTTAATTAATAATATGGTTGTAATAAGATGTTGGGTAGTGTTTTTGATAGTTAAGACAATAAAATGATTTCTTGTTGTCTTTGCTGTGAAATATCCCCAAGTGACCCGATGTATAGGTGGGTCTTTGTTAGCTTTCACTACAAGAAAAATGATCTTTAACGTCCAAAGATTTAGCGTCATCAAGAAAATCATCGCTAAATGTATCATTTAGCGTCGCCAAAAAATGGCGACATTAAAAGTAATAACATCTCGCGTCGAACTTATTAACGACACTGTATGTTAGTTTTAGCATCGTCATTGAATTTGGCAACGCTAAAAAGCTTGTAATAATAATATTATGTATTAATAATAATTATAATTATTAATTAGCGTCGCCTATGGAGTTAGCGACGCTAAAATGTATACATTTAGCGACGCTAAAAACGCATCTAATAATAAAAATAATTATTTATTATTTATTATTATTAATTAGCTTCGCCTATGGAGTTGTCGACGCTAAAATGTATACATTTAGCGTCTCCAGATGCATCGGCGACGCAAAAAATCCTGCAATAATAATAATGATAATGATAATGATGATGATGATGATGATAATAATAATAATAATAATAATAATAATAATAATAATAATAATAATAATATAATAATAATAATAATAAAATTTAGGTGCATTATACATACACTGATCGCGATTTTCACACGTTACGCAAAAGCACGTATCGTTTAAGTAGTATAAAAAATATCGATCTCACGGGGACTTATTACCTATTTTACTAATTATTAAGACTAACTACCTACGAGTATCTAATTGAAATTAATTGTGAAGATTTAGTTGATTTAAACTAAGACTACAGAAAAATAAAGATGATTATAAAAATTTCGAAGACAACTAATGAGAGAAAGAAATCCATGGTTGTGAATCCACCCAATACTATGCGAAAGATGAGTTGATTTTCTTATACTTGTTGTAATAAATTAACTTCTTAACCTGGAACATGACAATATCCACAAGCCTCTTTCGATGGTCATATGCATATATTTAGAATAAATTAATTAACTATATTTATATGCCAACCAATTTAATCTAAATTCTTTAAGATCAGGTTCTAATTATGGCTACGCACGACCTACATGTATATTTCTATCCTGCAGGGAAATCCCTTAGAAGAGATCGTGCGTTATTGAACCTAAGACCAGACCTACAAAAATATTTTCAAGTTCAATTAAGTTTCTCAATTCAATCTTATTGGTGATCAAGCAACAAGAAATATTAAGCATAATGTTCAATAAATAAGCCAATAAATCATACAAGATATAAGAAAAATCAATTATATAAAATTAGAGTATTGAGTTTCATCACACCATAGATTAAGGTTTTAATTATAGCACATGGGAGAGAGTTTTAAACAAATAATTAAAATTAAACAAAGCATCATGAAAGAGAAGAAAAGAATAAACTCTATTGAAGTCAGCAGTCTTCTGCTTTCTTGGTGCTGAACCTCAGTGTTGTACTTGCTTGATGTGCTTCATTTTCTCTCAAAAATATTTTTGGAGGCTTCAAAACTATATCATTAGGGCTTGGGACTGACTATTCTTTTTATAGGGAGCCATAGAGACCTTCCTGTTTAAGTTCTTACAAACTCTTTAGAAGTCTGGAAATCGTGTACGCGACGCGACGCACATAGCCCAACGTCGTGATGCACATGCCTGTTGTTGAAGCATCGCGACGCTCACAATGACACGTCGCGACACAGACTAAAAATTACATTATGTCCAATTTGTGTATTGTAGAGCATCGCAATGCGCTCTCCAGCATCGGAACGCGCTATTCAGGTCTTTAACCTAGGCACAATTTCACTCTGTTTTTCTGTTTATTTGCTCTTTAAGCCTGTTTCAGCCTTCTTATGTTATGTACACTTAAAATAAACATAAAACACATCAAAATGCTCATAAATCCCAAACTAACCCACAAAATACAAGTTAGATGGTCGGTAAATATTAACATATTCACTACTTATCACTCACACATATATATTATTCTTTACATCTTATTGGAATAAACTAATCATAGCCTTGTGGTAACTATGCTACATGATGAACAATAAAAATTGTACATTTATTAAAAGGAAAAGTAATCATTTTACACTTGTAGTTTCATTAATCCCCTTAATTTAGCACATTTGTGAAATAATAATTAAATTTATGTTTTATTTATTTTTATTGTGATTTTTATTTCTTATGTAGGTGAAATAATACTTTGGATACTTAACTAGAAAATGGACTTAATATTTGGATTTTGGAGACCATAAACTTGAAAGGGCATTCTAACAGTGTACAATTTCAGAAATTTCAACTTTGTACAATTTTCGTATTTTGGCCATAACATTTTACTCCAATATCAGAGTAAGATGATTTCAGTTCCAGATGAAATAAGACTCAAAGATCTACAACTTTTAAGTTCACAATATTTTCTAATTCTGAGGTTTTCAAGGTCGAAATTTAAGGGTGTTCACAGGTCGGGTTTTTAAAATTTTGTGAGACCCGATCGGGTCGGGTCACGCAAAGGTCGGGTCGCGGGTTGGGTCACGCGAAGGTGAAACCCGACGGGTGCAGGTCGGGTCGGATCGGCATAAATTTTTTTTAATGAATTAATTATTTTGAAATACAAATATTTTTTATTTTATGTTTAAAAAATTATCATATATAAGTTTTAATACAACAAAAATAATAAACAAATGAAATAAAAGTAAAAACTTTAAAAAAAATAATAAAATTTTTAGAAAAATAATAAAAAATTTAGAAAAATAATAAAAATACTATAGGGTCGGTTCGGGTCGGGTTTTAGTATCAAACTCGTTGCCTAACCCAAACATTTCGGGTCGGGTGGAAAATTTGCAATATTTTTAGGACCCGCGTGGGTCGGGTCGGGTCGTGGGTTGACCCGACCCTATGAACACCCCTACCAAAATTGATGAGAAATCCAAAATGCGTTTTGTGTAATTATTAAAGTCATTATAAAAAAAATGGAAAAAAGTCAATTTACAATTGTCAAACTTCCAGCATATTTGGTGGAGAAAATGATGGAGGAAATGGTGGAGAAAATGATAGAGAAAATGGTGGAGAAAACTTGTAAAATTTCTATAAATAGAGGTGTTATGCACATCATTTTTCTCAGTCAGATTTCCATAATGTTCTCTGAAAATTTATGGATTTCTAGCGCTTGTGTGTTTTATTTCTTAAAAAACTTTCTTGTATTTTCTTTTTCTTTCAGTAATAAAATTATGTGTGTTTTTATTCAAATTATGAGTAGCTAGTTTCTTTGTTGGGGTAAATGCTGAAACTTTTAATATGAAAAAATAGATTAATCTCACTTATATTATAATATATAAATTGTAATATAATGATTAATACTTAATTTAAATTTGGATTAATTATTGACAAACTTTGTTACCGCCTATATGGTTGATTTTATTTATTTGGCATAATTGAGTACCTAACTGGACTTGTTAAAGACAAAAATTATCACTGCCTTTATGACTGGTTTTATGTGTTTTGATATAATTAATTCCTGAAATAAATTAATTGGGTAATAATGACAATTTATATATTATAAGAAGTGAGATTTCTAAATTTGAAATATTAAAAGTGGATCTCATAACCCCAGTATTTTATTTTATTGTTACAGTTTAAATTAAAATTTTCCAATCACTTCAAATAAATCAAGCATTTTTATTTTCTCTCAAATTGTTATTTTATTTTACTAAATCTATTCTTTGTGGACCGACCCCGAACTTACCAGGTTATTTTATTATTTCCACACTCTTATACTTGAGAGTAAAGAATCATTTTGTGAGCGTGTCACTACACCTTCAACTCTTGAGGTCAATAGTTCAAGTCACAACAATTATAATAATTTGTAGAATTATAAATGTGGATTATGTGGGCCCACTGTTGGGTGATACTAAGGTCTAGGTGTGGGGCCTACCCATGGTTGGTTAGGTGGGGTCTATGATGAGTCTCATAATATATTTTTTTAGATATAATTTTTATTTCAGAGATTTAGCGTCGCCAACTCTTATTCGGCGCTAAATGTAATTATTAAAGATTTTTAAATAAATTTAAATATATTTAGCGTCGCGGAGTTTGTGATGCTAAATGTCAACTTTTAGCGTCGAAATTTCTGTTGTCGACGTTAAAATATTTCCGCGACAACCTTTTAGAGTCCATTTTATAAGTCGCCATGTCTCGATCCCAAAACATTTACCGTCGCCATTTTTCTCTTTTCGCGTCGACCTTTGGTGACATTAAAAACCTATTTTCTTATAGTGTTTGATTGGCTAAAACAACTTATGTTGGGTGTATATGTTGGTATTATTAATACAAATTTTTACGCTTAAAAAAATGATTGTAATAAGATGATGTAAATTGGTGTATCATAATCTTTCCATGATTAAATACATTTCAAAGATACTAAGTAAGAAGGAAAAAAATATTTATGTCATCTTCAAAACCTTAATAAAATTTCCACGATATCTTTAAGCTTAGTAGCAAAAAGGGAAAAAATATATTTAAAGTTCATTGAACCTATATAGTAATAAATATTTAAAGTATAATTAGGCCATATAAAAGAAAAAGACTTATATGACACAGACGTATGGATGACGT
>SKCR01028927.1:0-49481 GCA_019454045.1 Zanthoxylum bungeanum | reverse complement strand
GGAGTTCGCAGTATAATCTGGATTCAGATCAATCCATACATGACCATCTAGTATATTGAAATGAATTTATTTATTTAACGGATATTATAATAAAATCATTTCGATTTGGGTCCAGTCCTATATGATCATATCATATAAGGTTCCTCCATTCTAATGTCACCACATAGACGATCCCGGATCAAGTCACCATACAATTATAGAATGGACCGAAACTACAGATAAACCGCAAATAAAGTACCCGATTTGTTTGCTCTCTATAGACTATTTTAGATTACTAACATTATACTTAAATCCTATTGTGTATGACACTCATACACTAAGTCTGAAGGCACATGAGTAATCAAGGGTAAATAAGATAATTTATAATATGCGACCTAAAAAAACACTTTTATAAATGAATAATGCATCTTTTTATTTCATAACATATAATTCTGTTTACATTACATGAAGCTCTAAGGCATATATCCCAAAAATATCCCAGTTACACTAGAGAAAACGGATCAACCAGGTTCTCTTCGGATGTAATCTTCATGACAGAAACGTCTCATATCTGTACTATCTTCTTGATGAAATGATATTTTCTCTCTATATGTTTTCCCCTCTTGTGGCTTCTCGGTTCTTTGGAATTTTCCACAGCACTAATATTATCGTAATAAAATATGAGTGGTTTATCCATATCTGGAACAACTTCTAGAACTCCCAAGAACTTCCGGAGCCAGACTATTTCCTTAGCTGCTTCGCAAGCTGCTACATACTCAGCCTCTAAGGTGGAGTCAGCAATACAAGATTGCTTTATGCTCCTCCACACAATGGTCCTACCACCTAGGGTAAACACTGATCCAGATGTTGATTTCCTTGAATCGCCATCCATCTGAAAATCAAAGTCCATATATCCCATGAGGATCATATCCTCACCAGAATATACAATCATATAATTTCCCGTTCTCTTAAGATACTTGAGATATGTTTCACAGCCACCCAATGATCTAATCATAGGTTAGACAGAAACCTACTGACTACTCCTACTGCAAAACAGATGTCCACTCTCTTGCATAACATAGTATACATGAGACTACCGACTGTTGAAGCATATGGGATATGTCTCATTTCCTCAACTCCTTGAGGTGTCTTATGAGACTGTTCATTCGACAAAGGAATTCCATACCGATAAGGTAAATTACCTTTCTTGGAATTCTGCATCCCAAATCGCACAATGATCTTATCGATATGGAATTCTTGAGACATAACTAACAGTCATTTCTTGCGATCCTGAGGAATCTAGATCCCAAGTACATAATTGGCCTCTCCCAAATCTTTCATTTGGAATTTCTTAGCTAGCCAGGTTTTCACGTCCGATAATATTTTTACATCATTACCAATGAGTAAAATATCATCAACGTACAAAATGAGAAAAGTATATTTCCATCAATGACACGCTTGTATACAGAAGGCTCATCGACATTCTGCTCAAAATTATAAGACTTGATCGTGGTATCAAATCTTATGTTCCAAGATTGAGATAAATAGACATTTGCAGCATGCAATCCCTTTGCTCTTGACCTTGGACTATGAACTCCTATGGTTCTACCATATAGATATACTAATCAAGATTACCATTCAAGAATGCAGTCTTGACGTCCATTTTCCAAATCTCATGGTCATAATATGTGGTAATGGACAGAAGAGTGCATATGGATTTGAGCATGGCTATTGGCGAGAAAGTCTCCTCATAGTCAACTCCCTCTTTCGAGGTATAACCATTGGCCACTAGCCTAGCCTTGAAGGTCTGTACCATCCCATCTGCTCTTGTCTTTCTCTTATAGATCTATTTTCAACCTATGGGTTTTACCTTATAAGGTTGGTCTACAAGTACCCATGCTATGTTGGAGTACCTTGGCTCCATCTCAAGGTTTATGGCTTTGAGCTATTACTCTTTATCAGAATCATCAATTGCACTACGATAGGTCAATAGATCATTTGCACCATTGATAGCCTACAAATAGACACACATGTAAATGTGGCTCAAACTTAGTAGTTTTATTCTTCAGCATATGTGTTAAACACCCTTGTATGAGGAAATGTCGTAAACTAGCTTTATGACCATTCCATAACTCTGGGGGAGTCATAGGAACAGACTTAGATGGAACTATATTAAGGATATACATTGTTGTTTGTAATGATATCCCCAAAATGAACTAGACAATAAACTCTAATTATACATAGATCTTATCATATCTAGTAAGGTTCAATTTCTCATCTCTGCAATACCATTCTATTGTGGTGTTTCGGGTGCTGTGAGTTGGGATATTATCACATGCTCAACTAAAAATTCATCAAAATCTCTATCAAGTTATTCTTCTCCATGATCCGATCATAGAGTTTTGATCATCTTACCTAATTGGTTCTCAACCTCAGCAAGATAATCTTTGAACTTTTCAAAAGTATATGACTTGTACTACTTTAGATAAACGTACCCATATCTAAAATAATAGTCAATAAATGTGACGAAGTATTCATAACCACCTCAGGCTCTTACATTCATCGGTCCGCAAACGTCCGAATGTATTAGTTCAAGTGGTTAACTGGCTCTTATACATTTTCCTATAAAAGGTCTCTTGGTCATCTTTCCTTCTAGACATGATTCGCAGACTGGTAAAGTTCCAAGCTTTAATTATTTTAAAGCTCTGTTCCTTATCAACCTATCTATCCGGTCAAGGCTAATATGACCAAGTCTAAGATTCCACAGATATGTGTCATCATGAGAAATCTTTGCCGTTTTATTTTAGGTTTTTCAACCTTGAATAATTCAGTGTTGAGCAGTGAATTATATGTTAACGACCTTAACATATATAAATTATTTTCAGAGTTTCATGTTCATATAGTTAATCCATTTCTACCAATAATAACCAAATTATTATTAAACGAAACAAAAAAACCATTATCCAAAAGTTAAGAAACGGAAATAAAATTCCTGCGAAAACCATGAATAAATAACATATTGTTTAAATTTAAATAACTATTATTGAAAAACTTAAACTATAAACTCTCACAGCTCTTGTTGAAACGATATCCCTTATACTGACCCTCATGATATAGTCACCTTCAAAAAGGTCATTCTATGAATCAAATAGCTGAATAGAAGAACAAATATGATTAGTGGCTCTAGAATCAACAATCCATGCAGATTTATCATCCTCCATTAAAATAGATTCAATGACAAGTAAATCGTATTTACTTGTGGCCTTCTTCTCATTTAGCTTAGAAAGGTATTTAGGACATTTCCTTTTCCAATGTCTGTCGTTGTTGCAATGGAAACACTTTCCTTTGGGCTTGGCATCCTTGGAGCTTCTCTTGTTATTCTTCATAGGCTTTGCCTTAGCCTTCCCAATGCCTTTCTTCTTGTTCTTGCCATATTTAGAAGATTCGGCAACATTTGCCTCTCCATTGGGCTTACAAGGATCCACCAGCATAGACTCATAATGGGTGACCTCATTTAGCCGTTGAGTCAAAGTAAAAGATAACTTGTTTATAACATAGTTGCTTTTAATTTGTAGGAAACTCTTCGGAATAGTTTCCATGATCATGGTCACCTAACTTCACTTGTCAATACAAGCTCTATGAGTTTCGGCTATATTGAGATAGGTCATCATGCTCAAGACATTCTCTCAGACTGATGTCATTTCCTTCATCCTAGCGGTCATCGCTGAGACCATAACCTCATGAAGCTGCCGCTCCAAAAGCTGTTCGAACATGCCTTGCAGTGACTCCATCATCAAATATGTTGTAGCCATAGGCTCATGCTTTGTAGCAAGAATCTCGGACATCCCTGCTAGCAAGTAGCTTCACATTGGCTATGACCCATTTCTGGTAAGCATCACGCACATATTGGCCAGAGTTTCTGGCTGGCTCGGGAGGACACTCATCCGTCAGGATAAATTTATGGTCTTCATAGACCAGAATGACGTTCATGTTACTTTTCAATTTTACATAACTTTCTCCCGTCAATTTATCATTAGAGAGAATATCAATTATTGGAGAAACCATAGCTGAAATAAAATAAAGTAAACATGCATTTAAAATCCATTCATCGTATATTAAAATTATCAAACATTTAGGCATAAAATTAAACATGATGCATAAACCATGTATAATGAATTAGAAACCTAAGAGAATTACTACGCCATAAAAATATATCATCTTATAAATAAGTGCCGCCATATGGTAGGTCAAGTATTTGCATGATAGATCGAGATAATCTCAGTTGATAAATATATACAGGAATAACTCTTATTCCTATATTAACCAACCATTGTTTGATTTGATCAAGGAATTTCGATTAATATTTAATCATTCCTTCGTGAGTGTAACCCGTTATTTCAGAACCCTTGGACTTAACTAGTGAAGTGCCGCCCTAGGGTAGGTCAATTCACCATATACATCTAGAGTTCCTATCGTCTCGGAATCCAAACTTGATATTGACCCAAAATGGACATCATTCATAGGGGGACGAAAACAAAGCTGTCTCAAGGCGTCTTTTGAATCTCTCGTTTTCAGACTAACAATGGAGATCACGAGATATATTGTCGTATATCCATGTCCAACTCACTATTTTAAATTTTAAGGGTTCTACTTAAAATATCTAATATTTTAATTCACTAATGTCTATAAGTATATGCGCGGCTAAAACATAACTTCTACTTTACACTAGTGTATAATTAGTGATCTTACCAATTTTAACTCTTATAATTTTAATTCACTAATTTTCATTAGTCGTAACTAATATTTTACTTAATTAAAATAATTTAATTAAGTTTAGCTTAGTGACTTAATTTATTTTAACAATTAAAATATTAGTTCACTAACAAGTTTAAAATTTAAAATTCAAAAATGGACAAAATTTAATTAAACTATTTAATTAATATAAGCATGTTATAAATTCCAATGGTACATGGAGTTGTATCCCGAGTACATACCACACTACCGTCCATTCGAAATCGGATATGAAATTTACGTTCGGGTTTCCATCCGATATACCAATAGGAAAAATGATGCACTTATAAAGCCCATAATTTTAGAATTTCCAATTTTAAGCCATTAAACCAATTAATATTATTAATTTGTTTTCATGTATATCATATTCCAATAACCCTTTTAAATTTCATAAAATCACATTTTATTACTAGAATATTCATGCATCCAAAAACATGTTATGGCTTGTGAAAATACAAGAGTAGTCACCCTAAGCTATACGACATGTTATTCAAACCTTTCGAATTAAATATACATATAACATAAAAATAGAATTGTTGTGACCGGACTCTTATTTTTCCTATACTAATCTAATTAGTACAAAATATTTCAAGGCATCCATTGGTCTTCAAATCTCGCTCCACATAGTGGTGTTGATTCCTTTGCGGCATTGGTTCTCCAAATTAAATAGAATGAAAATTTTACATAGGAAAATAAAATATACAACATTTGTAAAAATGACATTATGGCCTTACATTCCCAAAACCAAAAACAACACAAAATAAGAGACGGAAAAATTTACAATCAATGCAAAAAATATTCATCACATGAACATTAATATGTGCCTACACACCAAAATAGCCCCACAAGACTCTTGAAACACCCCTTAATGTTCCCCAATTTTATTGGACAAGAAATAAAATAAACTGAGCCCAAACACCCAAAGAGATGCAGCAATGAGAAATTTTTCTGCTCACTACCATGGAGTGTAATTGACAAGAAGATGATGTGATTTTTTATTCGACACCGAATGACATTCCGTGCTATGTCTCACAACCAACAGAAACTAGTGTGGGCTTGACTCACAAACCAACCTCTAAATACTTTAGAGATGAAAATTATCACACCATAATTTTATTTTTGTTTTTGTTTTTTTTTTATTTTCTTTCAACACTTGAAAGAAAAAAGGATGAACTAGGGTGGCTAGGGTTTCACACAATAGAATTAGTGTAAAAAGGAAAACTCACTTATCTTTTTTATACTTAGGGTTTTATTTTACAAAATAAAATAAAAACCCTTCTCATTCTCACCATCAAAATTTCGGCCAGCCCTAGTAAAATTTGTAACGTCCAAATTTTCATAAATGTCATCATAATGACATTGATCATGTTACTAAATAAAAAAAAGTCTAATTTCCATTCCAAACAAAGGGTTTCCAAAACATATTTTTAGAATAATTATTAAACCAAATCTTTATTAATTATACCATATAATTTAATAAAATAATTTATAATAAACAATTATCATATAATCATTTATTATAAAAACCATATATTAAAACTAATATATAGTTTCAAGTGTGACAAAAAAAATATTATTAATCATATTAATAATATATATATATATATATATATTTATGTGAGTGTATGATGGACTATCCAATTATATTTAATCTGCTATAATATATCGAGCTAGCACGGGGACTAAATAGACCTACAGTTCCGAGCTCCAATAATCCTGCAATATTAATTAAACTCTTTAATTAAATATTCTGGATTATTAACTTCGGGTTATCTCACTAAAAACCCGAAGCTGTACTCTCATTGCCGTATATAGATAAAATAAGCCGAACTAAGTTGGTGTCCATCGATATAGTCACTACATACGGATTAGCTCTTCACGAGTATCTCATAAATAGAGTCGGGTCATAATGTCTGTTATACCCCTCTAATTATTTTTACCTTAAGTACCATTGAGTCTCTAACGAATGATTTATTCATAATCATTATGAATGTTAATCTTTCTATTCGTAAAAGAAAGAATTGAGTGCTCTAATCTTTCAAATACTGAATCAATCCTTAAGGAAGATACTCTTCTACTTCTCAGAAGAAAGTGAACTTCATATCTATATAATGTTGGACAATTATGACCCATAGCATCACTATTTGTAAAAGACATTGTGGTTTTTGTACAAATTAACTATGTGACAAAGGAAATTGTTATTTTATCATTTTGTAATTGGATTACTTGAATATATATAAATGATAAAAGTTCTTATGATTAGATCCGGATTAATAAGATATGAGACAATATTAATCCACGAACGGTTTAATCATTAAATATCCATAGTCGTACTATTATCGAGACTGGACATCGATAATGCAGAATAGACTAGTATTACACTTGTGCGCGTTATGGAAGCTTAATGGCATAGTTTTCATTTATTTAAGTATTGGATACTTATGCAAGTGTGATAAGAGGTTCTGTTAGCCGTTGGACCGGGAACAGCTTCGCTCTGGATAGACCCCTCGGAATCCCATTGGTAGTATGACTATGTGTCTATGGGAATCCGAATCAGAATAGGTGTATGTGGTCTTAACTTGAGACTTGCATCGCTAATACTTGCGACAATCAGTACGCTTTGGTTTTGGTCGTCCGGGGCTTTAACAAGTTCTATGTACGCCTCTTCTGGGTTTACTGAGAATCATAGTGTATTGGGTGTGATGCAAGATGGAAGTATCACTTCAGTCATATGGAGATGATGATCACGCAGGGATACAGAACTAGTACTCTCAAATGTTGCAGCAATCAGGATAGTATGACTAGGTCATGATTATCCGATTACAGAGACTAGTTGCTAGTGATCCGATAAATGCTTCGTACGGGGCAGACACAATTCCAGCCCCAGGCCTAACATGTGACATCCGATACTGGATCATATTACGCAATACATAGTATACTATGCCTGGTACAGATTATATATTCTTCGTTGAATATTTATGGAGAATTGGGTAGGCACGATGCTTTTCTCGAAGCCAACCATGTCTTATAAATCAGTAAGAACGTGGTACGGGGTACGCACATGTTCGGATAGTCCAATGACCGTATTTACTGCCAAAATATTCATGGATCTCTTGGGTCGCTTCTCAAAGATTTTCTGATGACATTTGACTCGAACAAAATTAATCTGTGATTAATTATGAGAGAGAAAATTAATCAAAATTAATTACGGTAAGAATTTATCTGGGATAAAATTCAAATAGAAGAGAGAACGTGATTAATTTGGAATTAATCGATTAAATAATATATTGGATATATTAATTGAAATCAGATTTCAATGCGCAATTAAAATTGGATTTTAATTCGGGCGAACGAATTAATTTGGAATTAATTCGTAAGCGACTTTCGTAATAATTTTGTTAGGCATTATTATTTAATTAAATTGGATTTAATTACGTCGCAACGGAAAAATTCGTTTAATCGGATTAAACGAACCCGAGCCCGAAGTGTGTTGTCTAACCCAACTTGAATTTTGAATTTAAGTGGTAGGACCCACTACCTCACATCAATTGTCACCAAGTTGATGGAAGTAGATGAGAGCATTTAAAGAAACTTGCTCAACACACTTTGCTTTTTCTTTTTTGAAAAGATATACACCTTTTGGAAAGTCAACATTGGTATTAGTTTTTAGAAAACAAAATATCAAAACTTCATCTGCGCTCCTTCCTCTAAAATGTCGTGAGCCTCCTCATCTCTTTGAAGTTTTTGTTGAAAATATTTCAAGCTTGCTATCACATTTGGAGTTGATTAAGGTGATAGGGAAACTCACCCTTGGGTTGGATACACTCAACATAAAGCTTGAAGCTTCCAACAAAGAAAGATTTTTGAAATCTCACATCCGTTCATTGTAAGTTTCTTCCGCAAACTCACTTGATCATTCACACACAATATCATGACTTATAGACCTTGGGCATGTCTAGGACACAAACAATGGTATCATGAGCCATATCTAAGCATGATTTGTATTTAGGGTTTATAGACTTTATTTGGGGATTTTGTGCTTGGAGTATGTATTTTTCCAAATTGGTTGTTTGGTTGTGCTTTGATGATGATTAATTGGATTTGTGCATCATAGAATTTGATAAAATTGATTAGATTAATTTTTCCCCAAATATCTTAGCATGGCCGAAAATAATACCCTAGCATTCTCATGGTGATTTTTTAATTTTAGACTATTGGATGAGTTTAAAGCATGAAATGAATATTAATTGTTGGTTTAATTGGATTGAAATCAAAATTGAATGTTATTTCATGATATTGTCGTGAGCTATAACATGTCGTGATGGATTGATTTTGTTTCAATTTGTGTTGGACATGAATTGGATTATTAAAGCATGATTAATTAGTTTAATTAATGTTTTGGAAATATTAGTTTAATTAATTAATTATGGCAATTACACTTTAATTAAATTAATGTGATATTTGTAATATTATGTTAATAATAAATTAATCTTTAAATTGGATAGGGCTAATTTGTTGTATTTGGGCTTAATGAGCTTGTTTGGGCCAAGCATGATTTTAGACAATTGGATTGAATCCAAATTGGGCCTAAAACCATTTCCATAAAGTCCAAATATAACTTTTGGGCCTTTAATAATTTAATGGGGCCTAAATTGATTTTTGCAAAAGGGTGATTCCTTATGAGGCCTTGGCTATTAGATTGGATCCATATTGGCCAAAGCCCATGCCTTAAGAATTAATTGAAAGATCATTGGACTTTAATTAAATTAGTATTTGATGTTAATTGGGCCTTTGAGACCCAATTGGATTGGATTTGGAATCCAAGTCTTTAAGGCACATAAATAAGTGTAATTATTTAATTTGGAATTAAATTCGAATTAGTATTGAATACAAATTAAATTGGATTTAAAAATTGTAATTCGATATAATTCAAGAATAGGTACTTTGAGTATTTATTCTTAAACGAGATGGACTCGCGCAAATCAAATCGTTGTATGAACATTGGATGGTCATTAATCAAAGATTAATTAATTAAATTATATTGATTGATAGCATGCTTTGTGTGAATACTTGGATGTATTTGTATGAATAATGTATATCGGATGGATATTAGAAGGGTGTGGGCAATTTTGGAAATTGTTGTAATAAATTTGGAATTTATTAAATTGGACATGCGTGTCCAGCCTATTATCTTTGTACTCTTTGTATTTCTCTTCTCACCAATTCCCCTCAATGTAAATGATGTTTCTTTAATGTATTATGTAATTGGGTAGAAGTATGTATAGTGCTAGCGGGAGAGAGGAAAGTGAGAGATTTGTTCAAAGAATAAAGTTTATTATATATCCATCCTCATATCATTTTTAATTTATTCGCGCCTTATTATGCTTTTAGAATGCATGTTTAAGGGTGTATGACGAGACCTAATCAAAGATGTTAAATTTGATGTCAATTTACGCAAAAACCCTCACTTCAATATTAAGCGTTTTTCCTTCCATTGAGTGGTTCCTTCTCAAGATCCAAGATTGGCTTTGATTTGTTGGCCAAAGTCAAGATCATTGTCCATCGCGGATTTGTTTGAACCACGAAAGCTTTGTTATATATCGCATGTCTTGGGCAGTTGTGACTTGTTGGCCAAAGTCAAGGTCACTTCTGTACATCGACGTGGATTACGAAGTTTTCCCACTGTCAATGGGTCACGCTTAACTGGAATCATTAAGCTTGTTGAGCCAAAGCCAAGGCTTAGTTGATTCAGAGGAAAATGTTAGGAAATATATATTGGATATATATCTTGGACTTGGAGGTCCACCTACCGGATCTAGGAATTGGATGGGATCTAATTGATCTTAGAGATCTACCTAGTTAAGTTTCATTCAGCTTGTTGGCCAAAGTCAAGGTTGTGTGTTATTTAACGAGATCCTAGCCCACTAGGAAACTGGGTTTCCCGAGTACTCAACAGAGGGTTAGAGGCTCGCCGAAAAATAGTGGGAGGCCAGTATTAGATTTGCAATTTCGTTTAATACTTTCCAAATACGCGCTTTTAAATTATTTCGTCATTATATATTTATATTAGTTGGACTAATATTTTATTGTTTTTATTAAACAGTTGGATTGTATTCAAACTATTCACTTGTAGTTGATTATATAGTTGGACTATAGTAATCATTATATTTGATTGTACCCGATATCGTTGATTGAATAATTGGACTATTTCAATCAATATGACTGGAAAGATTAGCGTTAAAGACATCGTCATGGGCGATAATGTCTTTAACGGCGCGAATTTTTCAGATTGGGAGATGAATCTCAGGATTGTCCTGGGAACCGAGAAGTTACTCTATATTATAGACAGAGCATAGTAATGACAACTCAACTGCTCAATCCGTCATGTATTTCCTTTTCTGGTTCATCAAATTTTTTTCCAAAAAAAAAAAAAACTACCCCGTATAAAAGCTGAATAACCAGAGTGTAAAAATAAATAAATAAAGATGCTGTGGCAACCAAAAGGACGCGGAAGAGGAGCTCCAAAACCACCTCCCCTCATCCTCCTCAGCATAAGCCTCAATCCCGTCAACCGTAATCTCTCCAATGAACTCCCACTTCAGCGCCCTCGCCTGCCCCGATACGCTGCATTTAATATTGTCAAAACTCAGCGTCACCGACCTCGCATGCGCCAGCCGCGTGTAGAGGTCGTGGAAATCCGTCGCGTCGGATAATAACCTGATCGTCTTCGCATTCATGGGTCCTTGGAAGCTTAAAGAAGTTGTGGGAAACCCCTTGATTGGATGTTTCTGGAGAGAAAATGCGATTGGGAAATTTGCATTTACATCGGATTGCGCGTGGTGATACCGTCGCTAGCCTTGCCGTTAAGTACTCGGTTCAGGTAGCTGTTTTTTTTTTTTTTCAAATTTTCGTTCTGGGTAAATTTTTCTTACTGATATATGGTGGTGGGAGGTTAAAAAAAGATTGATAATTTATTGGAAATATGTGTTGAATTTGTTAAATCTGTTTGATAATTTGTGACGTTTCTCTCCAATGAAACTTAAGAGATCGCTTTGATAAAATTTTTATCATTTTATTGCTGATTGGGCTGTTGTGCTAGGATTCTTTTTTGGATTGATGGATTTTAACCTGTAAGCGTGAGAAAGTTAGAATAATGTATTTCATTAGTGGTTCAAATCTCTAGATGCATATAGTAATTTCAATGTCATCTTTCTGACTGCTTAAAGTCAAACATACTACATTGATATCTTGTTTCCTTGTTATGGTTGAAGTAACCTCTTGTTTTCTCAATTTGATGGACTTGAAAGAATAATCGTTAACATTTAATGTATATTTTTTTTCTCGTATTTGCAGGTTACGGACATCAAACGCTTAAATAACATGATGAGTGACCACGAGGGAAAGGTTGTTAGTCCCTATAATAAGCAATCCAGAAATTGTAATAGATGGAACCTGTTACATAGAGTGTTGTGATTCTTTAATCACTTTAGAATGTATTTGAGGAAAAATCGAAATCGTTTCTATTATTGTCAAGAATATAAATACAAAGTAAAAACTTTACAAAACCTCACTACATTCTCTAACACTCACTTTGGGATGCTTTGAGCTTACAACCAAGCTCTGAATTTATAGCCAAAGTTTGGCTCTACAGTGCCTACCAATCACTCCCTAAATTTATGGAAATGTAACATCTCCACCTAATGTATTTTGGTATTTTGCATCATTGTCAAAAGTTGCACCATAATTTTCAACATGCACATAAAGTTGGCTTAGAGGCTTGTGGATGATTGTTGGATGTGTTGGATTCATTACAATTCTCCCCCTCCAGCTGTATCTGAAACAATTGTTATCTGACAGTTTTCCCGGTTATGTCTCTGCACAACTCTAGTTTGTCTCGAGTAACCATCTTTGTTAACATGTCAGCTGGGTTCTCATTTGTATGGATCTTCACTAGTTTCAGCAGTTGTTGATCAATCACCTCGCGTATCCAGTGATAGCGAATATCAATCTGTTTCGTCCGGGAATGATACATTGAGTTTTTGCTCAAGTCCAGAACACTCTGACTGTCACAATGTATCTTGTATTCTGTTTGTTTGATCCCTAACTCTTGGAGAAAACGCTTTAACCACAACATTTCTTTTCATGCCTCAGGTATAGCGATGTACTCTGCTTCTGTTGTGGATAATGCAATACACATCTGCAATCTTGACTGCCATGACACAGCTCCCCCTGTAAAAGTGTAGATGAAACCTGATGTAGATTTCTTACCATCAAGATCTCCTGCCATATCTGAATCTGTATAGCCTTCCAAGATCGGATCAGCTCCATGTCAGTGTCCTAGACATGCCAAGGATCCCTAAGTCATGATATTGTGTGAATAAAAACAAAGTAAGTTGCGCAAAATTACTTACAATGAACGGATGAGAATTTAAAATTCTTTGATGTTTGTGGAAAGCTCCAAGCTTTGTGTTGTGTTCCAAACTCAAGGATGAGTTTCCCTATCACCTTGATTTGCTCTTTAAGTGCTAGCTTGCTAGAATTTTTACAACAAAAATTCCATGGGAGAGAGAGATAGTCTCGGCAATGAAGGAGGAAAGAGAAGAGATAATGTTGTGAATAGTAACTTGTTACACTTCCAAAGTTGACTTAATTATTTTATACAAAGGTTAAGTGTTGGTTTTAGTTTGAGTGTTTTATAAGTAAAGTCAAGCCTTACTTGCCAACAAATCAAATCCATAATTCAAGCCTAACCACTTCCATCACATGTTCAACAAGTTGATATAAGTGACGTGGGTCCCACCACTTTTAAATTCCAAATTTAAGTCGACTAACTCAACACGCAACTTCGCTTGGGCTCGGGTTCCTTTAATTCCGAACTAAATGAATTTTCCGTCGTGACGTAATTAAATCCAATTTAATTAAATAATAATGTCTAGCAAAATTATTACGAAAGTCGCTTGCGAATTAATTCCAAATTAATTCGTTCGCCCGAATTAAAATCTAATTTTAATTCCGTATTGAAATCCGATTGCAATTAATATATCTAATATATTATTTAATCGATTAATTCCAAATTAATCGCATTCTCTCTTCTATATGAATTTTATCCCAGATAAATTCTTGTCGCAATTAATCCTAGATTAATTTTCTCTCTTTCATAATTAATTCTAAATAAATTATGTTCGAGTCAAATGTCATCGGTGAATCTTTGGGAAGCGACTCAAGAGATCCCTGGATATGTTGGCAGTAAATCCAGTTGTCGGACTATCCGACACATGCGTACCGCGTACCACGTTCTCAACGATTTACAAGACATGGTTGGCTTCTAGCAAAGCACCGTGCCTACCCAATTTTCCAGAAATATTCAACGAAGAATATATAATTTATATCAGGCATAGTATATTATGTATTGCGTATTACGATCCAGTATCGGATGTCACATGCTAAGCTTGGGGCTGGAATTGTGTCTGCCTCGTACAAAACATATATCGGATCACTAGCAACAAGTCTCTTTAATCGGATAATCATGACCTAGTCATACTATCCCGATAGCTGCAGCATTTGAGAGTACTAGTTCTGTATCCCTGCGTGATCATCTTCTCCATATGACTGAAGTGATACTTTCATCTTGACATCACACCCAATACACTAAGATTCTCAGTAAACCTAGAAAAAGGCGTACACAGAACCTGTTAAAGCTCCGGACGACCAAAACCAAAGCTTACTGATTATCGCAAGTATTAGCGATGTAAGTCTCAGTTTAAGATCACATACACCTACCCTGATGCGGATTCCCATAGACACGTATTTATACTACCAATGGAATTCTGATAGGTCTATCCAGAGCGAAGCTGTTCTCGGTCCAACGACCAACAGAACCTCTTATCACACTTGCATAAGTATCCCATACTTAAATATATGAGAACTATGCCGTTAAGCTTTCATAACGCGCACAAGTGTAATACTAGTCTATTCCGTATTATCGATGTCCAGTCTCGATAATACTACGACTAGGGATATTTAATGATTAAACTGTTTGTAGATTAATACTATCTCATATCTTATTAATCTGGAACTAATCATAATGACTTTTATCATTTACATATATTCAAGTATTCCAATTACAAAATGATAAAATAGCAATTTCCTTTGTCAAACAGTTAATTTGTACAAAAACCACAATGTCTTTTACAAATAGTGATATTATGGGTCATAATTGTCAAAAAATCTCCCACTTGGCTCATAGCCAATCACTCAAGTATCTAACACCTGAAATATGTATGTGTCGCTCAAACTTCTGCTGAGAAATAACTTTCGTTAGCGGATCTGCAATCTTGTCATCTGAAGCGATCTTTTCGATCTTCACATCGCCACAATGTATGATCTCACGTATCAGATGGAAACGTCGTAGTACATGCTTGGATCATTGATGAGATCGCGGTTCCTTAGCCTGTGCTATAGCCCCGTTATTTTCACAATACAAAGGAACGGGCTCAGCTGCTAACAAAACTACTCCTAATCCAATTAGGAATTTACGGATCCAAACTGCTTCTTTTGCTGCCTCAGCTGCAACGATATATTCCGCTTCTGTTGTTGAATCAGCAACAGTCTCTTGCCTGGAAGATTTCCAGCTCACTGCTCCGTTGTTCAAACAACATATATACCCAGATTTCGACTTAGAGTCGTCTTTATCGGTTCGAAAACTTGCATCGGTGAACCCAGTCACCTCAAGTTCTCCATCTCCATAGACTAAGAAGGCATCCTTAGTTCATCTAAGATACTTAAAGATGTTCTTAACAGCAATCCAGTGACCATCACCAGGATCGGATCATAGCGACTGCACATGCTCAAAGCATACGAGACATCAGGTCGTGTACATATCATGGCATACATGATCAATCCAACTGCAGAAGCGAACATGATCCGACTCATGTTATCCCTCTCATCTTGAGTTTTAGGACACATGTCCTTAGATAGAGAGATGCCATGTGACACTGGAAGCAGTCCCCTCTTAGACTGATCCATGTTGAATCTCTTCAACACTTTGTCAATGTACGAGCTCTAGGATAGTCCAAGCAGCTTTCTAGATCTATCCCGGTAGATCCTTATTCCCAGAATAAAGGCTGCTTCTCCCAGATCTTTCATGGAGAATTTTAATGAAAGCCAAGCTTTCACCGATTGTAGCATGGGAATGTCATTGCCAATAAGCAATACATCATCAACGTAAAGCACAATGAATGTTAGTGCGCTCACACTAACCTTCTTATATACACAAGAATCATCTTCGTTTTGAATGGAATCATATTCTTTTATGATCTCATCAAAATGTTGGTTCCAAGAACGCGATGCTTGCTTTAATCCATAAATGGATCGATTTAACTTGCAAACCTTGTTTTCATGTTTTGGCACGACAAAACCGTCAGACTGTTGCATATAAACATCTTCCAAAAGGTTTTCGTTAATGAAAGCGGTTTTGACGTCCATCTGCCATATTTCATAATCGAAATATGCAGTAATAGCAAACATTATCCGAATGGATTTAATCATGGCAACAAGTGAAAAAGTTTCGTCGTAATCGACACCATGTCGTTGACGATACCATTTCGCTACAAGCCTAGCTTTATATGTTTGTATGTTGCCATCCATGTCCGTCTTCTTCTTGAAGACCCATTTACAACCAATTGTCCAAACTTGGTTGGTATACATGGAATCCATTTCGGACTTCATGGCATATTGCCATAAAGCGGAGTCGATACCTTGTATCACTTCCTCATACGTAGCCGGCTCATTATCCTCAATAAGATTGATATCTACATGAGGTGAGATCAGAAACCCATACCTCTCAGGTTGTTTTCTGACTCTCTCTGATCTACGCGGTTCTTGTGTATTAGAAGATTGTGGTACAGTCTCATCCCTGATGAACTGTTCGTGTTCCGTGAGGGAGTCTGTGCCAGGAACAGTATCACTATGATTTTCATCGAGTTCAACTTTCCTCTCACTTACCATTGTATTTAGGAATTCCTTTTCGAGGAAAACCGCATGGAGAGCAACAAATACATTGTTCTCTTGTGGGTTGTAGAAGTAATATCATTTGGTTTCACTAAGATAACCTACAAATAGGCACTTATCCGATTTGGGTTCTAGTTTGGTACCATCCAAATGTTTAACGTATGCCCAGCATCCCCAAATCATCAGGAATGAGAAACCCGGTTTCTTTCCTGTCCATATTTCATATGGAGTCTGTCCAACAGACTTTGACGGAACCTTATTCAAAATAAGTATTACACTGTTCAATGCGTATCCCCTGAAGGAAATTAGTAGCTCAGTGTGACTCATCATTAACCTTACCATGTCCAACAAAGTTCGGTTTCTCTGTTCGGACACACATTTCAATTGAGGTGTTCCGGGAGGAGTCCACTGTGAAAGAATACCATACTCTTTCAAGTAATCGAGAAACTCATTGATCAAGTATTTTCCACCACGATCCAACCGTAATGTTTTAATACTTTGTGTCGGTCTATTTTTCTACTTCGTGTCGAAACTCTTTGAATTTATCAAAAGTTTCTGACTTGTGTTTCATAAGATACACATAACCATAACGCGATGCAACATCCGTAAAGGTTACGAAGTATTCATAACCACCTCTAACCTAGCTAGACATGGGCCCACATACGTCACCATGAACGAGGGCTAACAGCTCGGTGGCACGTACACCATTACCGTTAAAAGGAGTTTTAGGCACTTTGCCTATTAAACAAGATTCGCATACGTCATATGAACTAGGATCAAATCCGTCCAAGTATCCACTCTTCGAAAGTGTGGATATACGAGTTTTGTTAATGTGTCCCAGACAACAATGCCACAGATGAGTTTCATCTGTTTTACTCAGTTTGAGCCTTTTGTTTGTCATATTATATGTTTGAGATTCACTTACATTCAAAATATAAAGACTATTATTAACATCTGATGTACATATCAAAATGTTATCTTTATATACAAAACACCTAGTGTTCCAGAATACAAAGGTACACCTGTAACGGGTTAAACAAAATACAGAGATGATGTTCCTAGTCAAACTAGGTACAAAATAACAATCACCTAATGTAATTATATGCCTCAAGGGCAGATACAAAACATAGGTCCCAACGGCCAAAACAACGACTCTCGTCCCGTTTCTGACTCGTAGGTCGATCTCATCTGAAGCCAGTATCGTGCTAATCAGCAGATCATGCACACCAGTACATATGTGAGTACCACATCAAGAATCAAAATTTAATTTTTAAAACCAGTAGTGGACATATTTATAACAAACATACCTGAAGCCGGAGCCTTGCCTGTCTTCACTTCCTTCAACTCTGTCTTGTACTCATGGCAGTCACGCTTCCAGTGACCCCGTTTGCCATAATGTAGATAGATGTCTTGGGATGTGTCTTTAGTCTTCCCAGAAGACTGTGATGACTTAGCCTTGCCCTTCTTCTTCCTTTTCTTCACACCCCCAGAAGCCTTCGGCCAAGCCTTGGCCATCTGGGATGTCGAAGTAAGGTATGCCTCGCGCTTTTTTCCCTTTAGAAGCTCTGGCTCTGCTTCTTTCAGCATTGCCAATAGATCTCCAAGAGTTTTCTCTTGGTTCATCATGTTATAGTTCATGACGAACCCGCCCCAGCATTCAGGCAGAGACTGTAAGATCAAATCTATGGAAGTCTCGGCCTCGAAGGTTATGCCCAACTGACCTAGTTGTTCGATGTCAGCAATCATCTGCGCATATAGTGCTCGACAAATGTACCCTCTGACATACGCGAGCGAAAGGGCTTCTTTCGCAACTCATGCTTCTGAGATCTAATATTAGACCTGTGAAGATCCTTCAATTTCAACATCATACTATAAGGATCCAATCCTTTGTTCTGACGACGAAATTAAGGAGTCATTGCGGCAAACATTACGGATTGAGCACTAAAGTTATCATCACGATGATTCTTCCAAAGCTCATGCTCTACTATTTGCTCAACTCCGGGCTCAGAGCCGAGAGGTTTCTCTATGACATAGAGTAACTTCTCAGCTCCCAGGACTATCATGAGGTTCATCTCCCAATCTGGAAAATTGGAGCCGTTAAAGACATTATCGCCCCATGACGATGTCCCTAACGCTAATCTTTCCAGCCATCTTGATTGTAATAGTCCAACTATTCAATCAACGATATCGGGTACACTCAAAATGTAATGGTTATTTAACCAACTACAAGTGAAGTAGTGTGAAAAAAGTCCAACTGTTCAATGAAAGCAATAAAAGATATTAGTCTAACTAATATATATATAACGATGATAAATAAAATTAAAAGAGCGCGTTTAGGCGAGCATTAAACGAAATTGTAAATTTATTACTGGCCTCCCATTATTTTTCAGCGAGCCTCTAAATCTCTGTGGAGTACTCGGGAAACCCAGTTTCCTAGTGGGCTAGGATCCCGTTAAATAACACACAACCTTGACTTTGGCCAACAAGCTATATGAAACTTAACTAGTTAGATCTCTAAGATCAATTGGACCTCCAAGTCCAAATATATATCCAATATATATTTCCTAACCTTTTCCTCTGAATCAACTAAGCCATGGCTTTGGCTCAACAAGCTTAATGATTCCAGTTAAGCGCGACCCATTGACAGTGGGAAAGCTTCGTAATCCACGTCGATGTACAGAAGTAACATTGACTTTGGCCAACAAATCACAACTGCCCAAGACATGCGATATGTAATAAAGCTTTCGTGGTTCAAACACATCTGCGATGGACAATGATCTTGACTTTGGCCAACAAACCAATGTCAATCTTGGATCTTGAGAAAGAACCACTGAATGGAAGGAAAGTGCTTAATATTTAATGAGGTTTTTTCGCGTGAATTGGCAACCAATTTATTATCTTTGATTCGGTCTCATCATACACACTTAAACATGCATTCTAAAAGCATAATAAGGCGCGAATAAAATTAATAATGATATGCGGATGGATATACGATATAATTTGTTCCTAGAACAAATCTCTCCATTTCCTCTCTCCCGCTATCATTTTTCATACTTCTACCCAATTACATAATACATTAAAGAAACCTCATTTACATTGAGGGGAATTGGTGAGAAAAGAAATACAAAGAGTAAAGAGATAATAGGCTGGACACGCAGGTCCAATTTAATAAATTCCAAATTTATTACAACAATTTCCAAAATTGCCCACACCCTTCTAATATCCATCTGATATACATTATTCATACAAATACATCCAAGTATTCACACAAAGCATGCTATCAATCAATATAATTCAATTAATTAATCTTTGATTAATGACCATCCAATGTTCATACAATGATTTGATTTGCGCGAGTCCAACTCGTTTAAGAATAAATACGCAAAGTACCTATTCTTGAATTATATCGAATTACAATTTTTAAATCCAATTTAATTTGTATTCAATACTAATTCGAATTTAATTCAAAATTAAATAATTATACTTATTTATGTGCCTTAAAGACTTGGATTCCAAATCCAATCCAATTGGGTCTCAAAGGCCCAATTAGTAAAGAGATAATAGGCTGGACACGCAGGTCCAATTAATAAATTCTAAATTATTTCAACAATTTCCAAAATTGCCATCACTCTTCTAATATCCATCTGATATACATTATTCATACAAATACATCCAAGTATTCACACAAAGCATGTTATTCAATCAATATAATCCAATTAATTAATCTTTGAATTAATGACCATCTAATGTTCAAACAACGATTTGATTTGCGCGAGTCCAACTCGTTTAAAAATAAATACTCAAAGTACGCATTCTTGAATTATATCGAACTATAATTTTAAATCCAATTTAAATTGTATCCAATAGTAATTCATATTTTATTCCAAATTAAATAATTACACTTATTTTAGTGCCTTTTAGACTTAGATTCTAAATCTAATCGAAATGAGTCTCAAATGCCCAATTAGTATCCAATACTATTTTAATTAAATTCCAATGGGCTTTCAATTAATTCTTAAGGCATGGGCTTTGGCCAATATGGATCCAATCCAAGATGCCAAGGCCCAATAAGGAATCATCATTTTGCCAAAAATCAATTTAGGTCCATTAGGCCCAATTAAATTATTAAAGGCCCAAAAGTCATATTTGGACTTTATGGAAATGGTTTTGGGCCCAATTGGATCCAATCCAATTGTCCAAAACCAAACTTGGCCCAACCAAGCCCATTAAGCCCAAATACAACAAATTAGCCCAATCCAATTAAAGACTAATTTATATTAACATAATATTCTAAATATCACATTAATTTAATTAAAGTGTAATTGCCATAATTAATTAATTAAACTAATATTTCCAAAACATCAATTAAACTAATTAATCATGCTTTAATTATCCAACTCATGTCCAACACAAATTGAAGCAAAATCAATCCATTAAACATGCTTAAGCTCACGGCATTGGCAAGGAAATCATCATGCAACTTGATTTCAATCCAATTAAATCAACATATAACATACATTTCATGATACCATTGTAAGTGTCCTAGACATGCCAAGGATATCTAAGTCATGATATTGAGTGAATAAAAATAAAGTAAGTTGCGGAAAATTACTTACAATGAACGGATGAGAATTTAAAATTCTTTGATGTTTTTGGAAAGCTCCAAACTTTGTGTTGTGTTCCAAACTCAAGGATGATTTTCCCTATCACCTTGATTTGCTCTTTAAGTGCTAGCTTGCTAAAATTTTTGCAACAAAAATTCCATGAGAGAGAATAGAGAATGCTGTGAATAGTAACTTGTTACACTTCCAAAGTTGACTTAATTAATTTATACAAAGATTGAGTGATAATTTTGGTTTGAGTGTTTTATAAGTAAAGCAAAGCCTTACCTGCCAAAAAATCAAATCCATTATTCAAGCCTAACCAATTCCATCACATGTCCAACAAGTTGAAGTAAGTGAAGTGGGTCCCACCATTTTTAAATTCCAAATTTAAGTCGGCTAACTCAACATGCAACTTCGCTCGGGCTCGGGTTCATTTAATTCCGAACTAAACGAATTTTTCATCCCGACGTAATTAAATCCAATTTAATTAAATAATAATGCCTAGCAAAATTATTACGAAAGTCGTTTGCGAATTAATTCCAAATTAATTAGTTCATCCGAATTAAAATATAATTTTAATTCTGTATTGAAATCTGATTTCAATTAATATATCTAATATATTATTTAATCGATTAATTCCAAATTAATCGCATTCTCTCTTCTATATGAATTTTATCCCAGATAAATTCTTGCCGCAATTAATCCTAGATTAATTTTCTCTCTTTCATAATTAATCCTAGATTAATTCTGTTTGAGTCAAATGTCATCAGTGAATCTTTGGGAAGCGACCCAAGAGATCCCTGGATATATTGGCAGTAAATCCAGTTGTCGAACTATTCGACACGTGCGTACCGCGTACCACGTTCTCACCGATTTACAAGACATGGTTGGCTTCTAGCAAAGCACCATGCCTGCCCAATTCTCCAGAAATATTCAATGAAGAATATATAATCTATATCAGACATAGTATACTATGTATTGCGTATTACGATCCAGTATCAGATGTCACATGTTAGGTCTGGAGCTAGAATTGTGTCTGCCCCGTACGAAGCATATATCGGATCACTAGCAACTAGTCTCTTTAATCGGATAATCATGACCTAGTCATACTATCCTGATAGCTACAACATTTGAGAGTACTAGTTATGTATCCATGCGTGATCATCTTCTCCAAATGACTGAAGTGATACTTCCATCTTGACATCACACCAAATACACTATGATTCTCAGTAAACCCAGAAGAGGCGTACACAGAACCTGTTAAAGCTCCGGACGACCAAAACTAAAGCGTACTGATTGTCGCAAGTATTAGCGATGCAAGTCTCAGGTTAAGACCACATATACCTACCTTGATGCGGATTCCCATAGACACATAGTCATACTACCAATGGGATTCTGATGGGTTTATCCAAAGCGAAGCTGTTCCCGGTCCAACGGCTAACTGAACCTCTTATCACACTTGCATAAGTATCCAATACTTAAATATATGAGAACTATGTTGTTAAGCTTCCATAATGCGCACAAGTGTAATACTAGTCTATTCCGCATTATCGATGTCTAGTCTCAATAATACTACGACTAGGGATATTTAATGATTAAACCGTTCGTGGATTAATACTGTCTCATATCTTATTAATCTGGAACTAATCATAAGGACTTTTATCATTTATATATATTCAAGTAATCCAATTACAAAATGATAAAATATCAATTTCATTTGTCACATAGTTAATTTGTACAAAAACCACAATGTCTTTTTCAAATAGTGATGCTATGGGTCATATAGACGAAACTTCGATGTACCCTTGAGGTACATGAGAATCCATTTGACTGCCTCCCAGTATTGCTTTCCAGGGTTAGAGAGAAAACGACTCACTACACCCACTGCGTGTGCAATATCTGGCCTGGTACATACCATTGCATACATTAGGCTTCCAACATATGAAGAATATGGTATTGATGACATCTCATCTATCTCTTTATTGAATGAGGGACACGAACTCTTGCTCAGTTTGAAATGGTGTACTAGCGGAACGCTGACTGGTTTGGCTTTATGTATATCAAATCTCATGATTATTCATTCAATATAACTTTCCTGTGAAAGCCACAACTTCTTGTTATGTCTGTCACGAACAATCTCCATTCCCAAAATCTGTTGAGCTGGTCCTAAGTCTTTCATGTCAAAATACTTGGAGAGTTCCTTCTTCAGCTGGTTGATCTTCGCTGCTTCTTGTCCAAAAATCAACATGTCGTCCACATATAGTAGAAGAACAATGAAATTTCCATTTGGAAAACTCTGGATGTATACACACTGATCTGCTTCAGTTATTTTGTAGCCTTGACCCACCATGAATGAGTCAGACTTCTTATATCACTGTCTCAGTGCTTGCTTGAGCCCATACAAGCTCTTTTTCAGCTTGCAAACAAGGTTTTCTTTTCCTGAAACCTTGAATCCTTCTGGCTGCTCCATGTAGATTTCTTCATTCAGATCACCATGAAGATATGATGTTTTGACATCCATACGTTCAAGCTCCAAGTTCAATCTGGCTACCAATCCTATGATGACTAAGATTGAAGCCATTTTGACCACTGGTGAAAAGATCTCATCAAAGTCAATTCCTTTTTTTCTGTAGGAATCCTTTAATTACTAGCCGAGCTTTGTGTTTCAGCACTTTTCTACTACCATCTTTCTTGAGCTTGAACACCCATTTGTTCTTCAGTGCTTTCATTCCATGTGGGAGTTTGACTATCTCATAAGTGTTGTTTTTCTGCAGAGATTTCATTTCATCCTGCATTGCGTGCAACCATTTGTCTTTGTCTTTATGAGATACAACTTCGTTGATGGTTTCTGGCTCCCCCTCGTCAATAAGCAGAATGTATTCATATCCTGAGTATCTGGATGATGGAATCCGGCCTCACTCAGATCTTCGTACTGGAGGTTCACTAAATTCTGGTTGTCTATTGTCATCCAAATCTATGGATGATCATGTAGCCTTTGATGGAGCAGGTTGTAGCTCCCCTTGCTCAACACCACGTTCCTCCTCTGATTCTGATTCTAGCATGTTTTGCACCCCATCATCATCTGTGGCCACTCATGTTGGTGCTGGGGTTGTGTCTGGATTTGCATCAGCTTTGTTGGCACTGGATTTAAAAGGCATCTTGGGCTTTTCAATGTCTTCTATTGTTTGGTCTTCGAGAAACACTACATCCCTGCTTCTGATGACCTTCATTTCCTTCGGGTCCCATAGCCTGTATCCAAATTCCTCGTCTTCATAGCCTATGAAGATGTATAGAGTAGTCCTTACATCGAGCTTCTGCCTAAGCTCCTTGGATACGTGTGCAAAGGCTAAACAACCGAATGTTCTGAGGTGAGAATAGAAGGGATTCTTATCAGACCACACTTTCTCCGGAATCTCAAAGTTTAACGGTACAGATGGTGATATGTTGATCAGGTAGCAGGCGGCATGAACATCTTCTCCCCAGAATGGCTTTGGCAGCTTAGCCATGCTGATCATGCTTCTGACTTTCTCCATAATGGTGCGGTTCATTTTTTCAGCGACACCATTGTATTGTGGGGTGCATGGAACGGTCCTTTCATGTCATATGCCGTGGCTTCCGCAGTAGGCATCGAACTCTCTGGAAGTGTATTCGCCTTCATTGTCTGTGTGAAGGCACTTCAGTTTCTTCCATGTTTCACGCTCGACCATGGCATGGAACAGTTTGAAATAGTCCAGGACCTGATCCTTTGATTTTAGAAAATACACCCATACTTTCCGAGAAGCATCGTCAATAAAAGTTAGAAAATATTTATTACCGCCTAGTGAATTTACCTCCAATGGACCACAAACATCAGAGTGCACCAGACTGAGTAACTCTGATTTTCTTGTATAAGTGAAATTAAAAGAGACTCTATATTGCTTACCGAATAGATAGTGATTGCAAGGATCCAGAGCAACATTTTTGGAAACAGAGATTAGATCATTCTTTGTCAAGGTAGACAGCCCCCTTTCACTCATGTCACCGAGTCTCTGGTGCCGTAGATTCTGAGAAGCCTCCGGTTCAGCTACATTGAGGCTTTCTGCACATATCTTCATATGAGTCTTGTATAGAGTTCCACAAATATGTCCTCGGGCGATAACCATGGCACCTTTTATCATTCTCCAAGTGTCATTGTTGAAGTGGTTAGCATAACCCTGTTTGTCAAGGGCTACCCCCGAGAGTAAGTTGAGCTGAAGTTTTGGAACATGTCTCCGCATCATTCTTCTTCGGCTGGTTATTGCTTTGTCCCTACTCTCGTTGCAGTTTCCGGTAATTTTTCTTTAAGTGGATTTATATGCCACAGTGAAAGCACTTGTATGTCTTTCTCTCATCCTTGGATTTTCCTCTACTTTTGCTTCTGCCTCTCATCCCACCTTGATTTTTCTCCGGTTGTCTTCATCGATGCTCCGAGACAAGGGCTTTTTTTTTATCTGAGCCCACGTCTTTTCTTCTGGCTTCTTCATTTGACAGGGCGTCTTTTACCATAGGCATGGTAAGTTTGCCTTCTGAAGCTGAGTTGCTGAGAGTAACCACCAAAGTCTCACAGCTATCAGGAAGAGAACTGAGTAGCAAGAGGGCTTGAACTTTGTCTGCCAGTTGCATGTCTACTGTTGACAACTGGTTCACCAGGCTTTGGAACTCGTTGATGTGTTCTACAATGAAAGTTCCACTCTGTAACTACAGGTTCACCAAACGCCTCATGATTAAGGCTTTATTCTGAGCTGTTTTGGCCTGGAACATGTCTTCCAATTTCCTCCACATTTCATAAGCATCTGTATCCTGTGCTACGTGGTGGAAGACATTATGGCCGATCCACTGCCTAATCTGACCCAGAGTTCTATTATTGAGTTTTTTCCAGTCATAGTCTTTAATAGATTTTGGTTTCACTCCTTTCATCTCAATGACATCAAACAGATCTTTGCAATGCAAAAAATCTATCATCCGAGGTCTCCAGAGGGAGTAATTAGTTGCAGTCAGTTTAATCATTGCACCAGAAGATGAATCTTCCAATTCCATTTTAAGTTTTAAAGTTTAAATTGATAATATAATAAAATCGGGGCTGAATTTCACAAATCGAAGGTTGCCGTTGCTTCCGGAACGGTCGAAAATGGTGGAATAGACACTTCGTTGGTCTAAATACGACACAGGGGCTGATTTGTAAATTCCTAAAAACTTTTAGGGCAAAACTGTAAATTCAAAGACTTCGGGGGGCTAAATGAAATTTACCAGGTTGCTGACGTGGCAGTGGTGACGTGGAAAACGTGGGACCGGCTTGCTGACGTGGCTGACACGTGGCGATGACGTGGCGGATGACGTGTCAATGATGTGGCAGGCTGACGTGTCAAGCTGGTGTGCTGCCGTGGCGCCACGTGGTCGTCTTCTTCCTCCAGACGTGCGTGTGGCGCATGTCGAGAGTGGGCTTCACTCTCCCGGAGAGTGGCGGAGCGTGCGGGCTCTTCGGGTGTCCGTTTGATCACCGGAAAATACCGCCGAACTCGTCTCGACATGAACTAGCTGATGGTATGCTCAAAATTAATATTTGACAACTTTGCCGGAACCCGAATTTTCAGAACCGAGCTCCGTTCTTCGGTTTTACGACCCGAAAGTAGAACCTCAAAGTAGAACCAAAACTACTGATACCACTTGTTGTGATTCTCTGATCACTTTAGAATGTATTTGAGGAAAAACCGAAATCGTTTCTATTACTCTCAAGAATAGAAATATAAAGTATAAACTTTACAAAACCTCACTACACTCTATAACACTCACTTTGGGATGCTTTGAGATTACAACCAAGCTCTGAATTTGTAGTCAAAGTTTGGCTCTACATTGCCCACCAATCACTCTCTAAATTTATGGAAATGTAACATCTCCACCTAATGTATTTTGGTATTTTGCATCATTGTCAAAAGTTGCACCACCATTTTCAACATGCACCTAAAGTTAGCTTGGAGGCTTGTGGATGATTGTTGGATGTGCTGGATTCATTACATAGAGTTGGATACTTGTGCGAAAAGGGAAGTGGCGGTGCTGTATCTAGAAGGTGCACCTGACCTAAAGCCTAGTGTTTTGTTGAATAAGGTGACATCTGTTCATGGCAAGAGAAGGATAATCAACTCCTTGAGGAGAAGCATGCAAGATGATGATGAAACTTTTCAATATTACTAGTCTATCTCCACTCGCGGCCCTCAGGCTGCACTCTCTGAATTCTCCGCAGATCTTGTATGGGAAAGGCGGGCTAGACTGGCTTAGCTTGAAGGAAATTGACATAATACTACGTGGAATTGAATTCCTCCTCAATTTATGGGCTTCTTGTCTGCCCGTTTCCTGGAGAACTCGTTGTCAAGGAAAATGCATTAACTGATACTCTGTACAGTCCATATTTGTAATCTCGTGCTATTTCTACATTGTGGGTCAATCGTCACAGTATCCGCTTCCCTCTTTGTTTTTTCATTGTCATATTAAGCTAAGGTGTAATTAATTGTTCTTGGGTTTTTCTTAAGATAATGAGGACAGACCAATTAGCTAGTAAGATGTTGTTTAGTGTACCAACTCTAAATCTCAAGGTTTCAGGTCTTTTGCATGTTTACATTTGGGTGGGCTGACTCTGATATTTTGAGGACTTGTACATTAGTTAGTAAGATAGTCTTCTTTGAAAGTCCTAGTTGGCATAGTTTCATTTGGATGAGCTAACTCTGATATCCATTTGGATGAGCTAGTTCTAATATCTTAATGGCGAAATTAGGAGGATATTGTTCTCTTTGGAAGTCTTGGGCTTTGGACTTAGACCACCTTTAAGTGTTTTGACAATATCTTACTAGTTAATAGGCCAGTCCCGAACACTATATATATATATATATTTTTTTTTTTGTAGGACTGATAAAAAATATACGTCTATTACATTTTGAGCTCACTCCAATATGATATACATTTTGGCTATTGTTGGAATCGCCACCAAAACGCGCACGCTAATACTCGGTAATATAGTTGGATTTTATCGGGAGGTAGTGATTCTATACGACTGTGCTGACTGAGGTATGTTGCAACTATTTTTCTTGTATTTCAATTAGGGGTGAGCATTGGTTTCGGGTCTACCCGGAACCGGTTGGAATAGGACCGGAAATCCGGGTTTGGAATCGGAATCGGTTGTAACCGGTCCGGTTCCAGTTCCAAATATAAGGAACCGGTTTTAATCGGTCCGATTCCGGTTCCATAATGATCGGAACCGGAACCGGACCATAGAACCAGAACCGTATTTGAGACCCGTTTTAAATACCCGATTTTGGACCCGATTACATAACCGAATTAGGAACCGGTTTTAGACCTGATTGATTCTATTTCTGTAGCAGGTGCTTTTGCTTTTGTTGTTTCTTTCTTTTTTCAACTTACTGTTTGTTTTATGTTTTGAAATTGATTTCGATTCGTTGTGACAACAGATATTTTAAGGGTTTCTAATTGCTGGGTATTCTTCAATTGATTGTATGTAAATCATTTAAATTAATTAATTTATTTTGTTTGCAATTGTTGTAGACAAAAGATGTTAAGTTGCTTCCGAAGTCTGTACGTGTGTCATTGAAAATTCGGCGTACTTGTAGGAAGAAAATCCGTGAGAGGATTACCGCTGTTTCTAGTAAATCCATGTTTTGTTATTAGTAAAGCTTATGCTAGTCTGCTTTTGGGTTTATAACTTGATTAAAAGGGAAAATATGTTGTCAGTTTCGAGGCTGCCTTCATTGCTTGTTTAAGTTTCTGTTTACTTCTATGACTAGTGTCAACAACCTTTAGATCATTGAGTGTAATTACAGTGATGCTATTGTGTTTGTGTTGCTGTTAGGCAGAATATTGTACAAATTGGGGATGCTGATCATCATCACATAAGGTGTTTAACCTTTGGGCAATGCTTGTTATTGATGTCTGATGATATCAGTTTTTTCAACACCTCTGACATGCTCTTTGGAACAATGTGCTACTTCTGAAACATAGAAGAATTAAAAACTCAGATCATTTGTATTCTGTAAAAGTGATTGACTATGTAGTATTAGATGTCTTTGTTTATTTTTATTTTTGTTTGGAATGATAAACCAATTTCTTGTTTCTGTCCAATGTTTTGTAAATGTTTTGTATTGCCTAACTACAAACACTGTCAAGAGGACGCCCAAAGGACATGACGTTTTCTCTAGGACGAGTCCATCTGCAAGTTGGATGCAAGAGGAGTTACCAAAACAGTCAAAGTCAGTAATGATCAGAGCAAATAGGCACTTAAACGCTCCATTTCACTTTATCTAAGTTAGTAACAGAGAAGGAAAAAAATAGGGTAATTCGGAACCGGAACCGAATAACAGGGTACCCTATTTAATTGGGTAGGTTCCGGTTCCTCTTAATTAGGAACCAATTTTTTCCGGGTAGTTTCCGGTTCCTTGCAGAACCGGAACCGAAACCGGTTTTGCTCACCCCTAATTTCAATAGGTGCCTTTTTTTTTTTAAGAGTATGGTTGTCAATGAGAAGATATGAATTATGCTCCATATGCTAATCTTATATATATGCTGGTTGTCTCATTCAAATAATATTGTATTCCCTAATCTTGGTAGGATTATGATTTCTTCCATTAAATGACTTAATCTTCCTTCTCTTTGCACGTTTATTCATTGACCATATATTTTGTCAGATTAATACTCCTTGTAGTGGAATTGTACCGACTCGACTTGATAGGATTTGAGTCTATGGAGCCAAGAACCAACCAATGTGTTGATAAAGTCTCTGTGGAGTCAATTTTTTGTTCACATGAAAAAAGATTTTAATAAATTTATTTGGTAGGTAATTAATACAATGGGTTGATATTAAATGATTATATTAAATATAATTAATTGGCATTAAATACAATTGATTGACATTAAATGCAATTGGTTGGAGTAGTGCAAAATCTTGCCTATAAATAGATCCAATGGTGAGAACTCAAGGCATCCCAAAAATTTGTGAGTTTTGTTTCATTAGAGATAAAGAAATCTCTAGAGTGATTTGAGATAATTGGGGTGAGATTGTGTGTGTGCAAGAAAGTGTGCGTGAGTGATTAAAAGAAGAGTGAAAATAAAAAGGAGAGAAAAATTCTGTAGAATTTTCCTTGCGTATTTTTTTTTATTTTTTTTTCTTGTAATCCTTAAGAGTGAGTGTGAGATAAACACTTGTGTGCTCTTGTAATTGACTATTTTTGCTCTTGTTATTCAACTATAGTGAAACTCAGTAACCATAGTGGAAGTAATCTGTTCAGTCTAATTGACCAGGTGAACCACTATAAATTTTATGTCGCATTGTTATATTTGGTTACTTTTTTCTGTTGCTGTCACTCGGTAAATTAGGTGTTAAAATCTCAACAACTGGTATCATGAGAGTGGAGATATGTATTAAGTGGGAGCAATGGGTGGAGAAATTGCCAAAGATGTTGACAAATTTGATGGAAGTGACTTTCATCATTGGAGAATGAAAATTACAGATTATTTATATACAAGGGAACTAGAAGTACCCTTGGAAGGCGTGGTTCCAACAGGCATGAGTCGAACAGATTGGGAGAAGCTTAACAAAAAGGCTTTAGTGTTGGTCCGACTCATACTTGCTAAGAGTGTGAGTGCACATGTCATAAATGAGACAATAATCATCGGCTTATTAGTACTTTATCAGATATGTATGAGAAACTGAGTGTTGTCTGACAAATCCATTTGTTGAGGCAACTTTTCACCTTGAAGATGTCAAAGGGATGCTCGGTGATTCAACATATGGTACTAGTGAATGAGATCATTGATAAGCTACAGTCAGTGGGGATCACATTTGAAGAACACTTAAAGTATTTAGTTTTGTTAACTTCTATGTCTGATGACTGAGATACTACTGTAAATTCAATTTGCAACTCCAATGGGAAAAATGAACTTGTATATAAAGAGGTACATGACACCATACTTAGTGAAAAGCAAGAAGAAGAAATATTGGGGAGCTTCACAGTGACTCCGCTTTCAACACTGAAAATAGAGGAAGAACATCTAATATAAATTCCAACAACCATGGAACATCCAAATCCAGAAAGAGAGAACAAAGCAAGTCCAAAATAGGAAAATAGGTGGATAGATTTTGGCATTATGGAAAGCCATGACACTTGAAAAATGATTGTCGGGCTTGGAAAAATGAAAATAATAGAGCGAATGCAACACATAAGATCGACAGTAATGCCTTGATCTTAAGCGAACATAATCCATTGGAATCTTAGGTGATCGATTCGGGGGCATCATTTCATTCAACTTCAAGTCGAAGTATCATGGAGAATTATGTATTCGGCAATTTTGGCAAGGTTTACCTTGCTAATGATGAAGCTCTTGACATTGTGGGTAAGAGCGAGGTTCGAATTGAATTACTAAATGGTAATTCGTGGAAGTTAAATGAAGTGCGACATGTTCCAGATTTAGCACAAAATTTGGTCTATGTGGCTCAACTGGATCAAGAAGTTTGTGTGACTGAGTTCACTAACTGCTGTTGGAAAGTTAAAAAAGGAGCTTTACTTTTGGCTCGTGGGAAGATGTCAGAAACTCTCTATACGATCATGAACTCCAAAAGCTTAGCAGCTACTATTGAGATTGATGATGCTAATCAATGGAATCATCGCATTGGGCATATTAGTGAGAATGGGATGAATATTTTGCAATCAAAAGGTAAACTGCATGGTGTGAAATCAGTAAAGATTCGATTGTGTGAATATTGTATCTTTGGGAAATAAAATATTATTAGTTTCTCAAAATCTGATAGAACACCCAAGACTACAAAGTTGGAGTTGGTTCATACTGATGTGTGGGGACCTTCACCAGTTCAATCTCCTGGAGATTCCAAGTATTATCTAACCTTCATTGATGATGTCATAAGGAAGGTATGGGTTTACTTTCTGAAAAATAAATCTGATGCCTTTGATACCTTCAAGAAATGGAAAGCTTTGGTGGAGAATGAGACAAGCTTGAAGATTAAATACTTGAGATCAGATAATGGAGGATAATACACCTGATGTGATCCAGAATGAGTTCATTTTTTTGGGCCAAGTTAACTTGAAGTTATGGCTGATTGCATGGCTTGGTCAGATTGGTGTATTTGGGCCATTTTAGTGGATTTGGAAGATTCATTGGGTTCTGGAGTTTGGTCCATGAATGAGACTTTATATGAAGGATTTATTATGTCTAAATCAAGAATAAAATGGGTTTTGGACGTGCATGGGCTGCCTTGATTTATTTTCGGCTTTATTTCTGAATGGTGCATTAGCAGTGGCGGGATTTGGACAGTCTTCGTATTTTGGACGTTACTTTCTCGTCCGATGTCCGATTTTGGTGATTCAAGTTGAATTAGAAAGAAAACTCGTATCTCTACAACTTGTTAGCTTACATAAAAGTCCAGTTCGGAATTATTCTTGGTCAAAATGAGGACGCAACATATCCCTACAGTTTTTATATTTTATATTTTTTAAGGTTATGTGTTGTTTAAGTGATGGGCTGAACTTTAATTATATTATAAAGCCCATGCACGAAATTTTCAAGTATTTTATATGTTATTGGGTTTATTTTATTACAGTTTTATTATATTTGGGTAGAATTAGGGTTAGCCACCTATTTAAAGGGGCATTATTCATTGTAATTGAGAATTAACTAAGAATATATATTTTTACAAAACAAATTGACTTGTGTCATCTTGAGGGAGTGGATTTTTCCTTGGTTTTACGAAACAAAAGCTTATCAACGTGTGGCAAGCGTTTTGGCGCTGTATCGCTGTTCAGGATTCTCCAAAGAAATAAAGAAAGGTTCTTAAGGACAAGGTTCCTTAAGGGTTGGACTTGATCTTGGAAGGATTTTGTTCTTACAAAATACCATTCTTGAAACTCCACAACAAAATGGAGTAGCTGAGCGCATGAACAGAACTCTGAATGAGCGCGCAAGAAGTATGTTGATAAATGTAGGTTTACCAAACATGATGTGGACTAATGCAATTAATAATGTTGCTTATTTAATTAATCGTAAACCTTCAATTCCACTAGGAGAGCTATTACCTGAAGAACAATAGAGTGACAAAAAGATAGATATATCACATTTGAGAGTGTTTGGCTGTGTGGCATATGTTCACATTGAGTCTGATGTGAGAAGCAAGTTAAATCCAAAGTCCCAAAAATATATTTTCATCGATTATGATGGTGATGAATTTGGCTAGAGATTTTGGGATGAACAAAATAAGAAGTTTATTCAAAGCAAGAATATAATCTTTAATGAAAATGTGATGTACAATACTAGGGAGGCAGCAAACCTAGAAATGGCAAGTCTTATAATTAAAGACAAACAATTGACTAGTCTAAATAATCTTGGTGATAATGTGACCAATGGGAATCAAAGAAAACTGGAAGTTGGAACTTCACAAGATGCTCTAGAAGTAACAAACTTTGAAGAACCAATTCTTATTCTTAAAGTTGGGCCAAGTACACCTACTTTGAGAAGGTTCAGAAGAGAAAGAAAGACACCAAAGAGGTACTCACTATCTTTAAAATATTTATTATTGACTGGTTGTGGTGAACCTAAGTGTTATAATGAGGCAGTAAATCATGAAGAATCTGTCAAGTAGGAGTTTGCTATGCAGGACGAAATGGATTCTCTCATGACCAATCAAATATGGAGGTTGGTGAATTTACCTCAGGGTAAAATGGCACTGCATAATAAATGGGTTTACATAATCAAAGATAAATGAGATGGTAACAAGCGGTACAAGACAAGACTGGTGGTAAAGGGTTTTCAACAAATGGAGGGCATAGACTATACAGAAATATATTCACCGGTTGTGAAACTCACAACAATTCAATTGGTGCTTAGTGTGGTGGCGATTGAGAATCTATATTTGGAGCAGCTAAACGTCAAGATTGCTTTCCTCCATGGGTACTTGGAGGAGGACATTTATATGAAGTAACCCGAAGGTTTTATAACACACGAAAATGAGGACTTGGTATGCAAACTGAACATAAGTCTTTATGGTCTGAAGTAAGCCCTAAGACAGTGGTACAAGAAGTTTGATTCTTTCATGTGTGAAAATGACTACACCAGATGCCATGTTGACCACTGTTGTTACTACAAGAGGTTTGACAATTCCTATAGTATTTTATTACTTTATATAGATGATATGTTGGTTCTTGGGGCAGATTTAAGTGCGATTAACCAATTAAAGAAACAATTGTCGAACAAGTTCTCTATGAAGGATTTAGGTGAAGCCAAGCAATTCCATGGAATGAGGATAACTAAGTACAAAGAGCGAGGTATTTTGAAACTATCACAAGATGAGTATGTCAAGAAGGTGTTGAAGAGATTCAATATGCAAGATGCTAAACCAATTAGCACACCTTTGGGGCTTATTTTAAGTTTTCAAAACTGTTTTCACCTAAAAATGAGCAAGATGTGGAATATATGAAGAATGTACCTTATGCTTCAGCTATTGGGAGTCTTATATATGCTATGGTATGCACTAGACCCAACATTGTTCATGCAGTGGGAGTTGTGAGCCAATATATGTGCAATCCTAGCCAACAACATTAGGAAGCAGTGAAGTGGATTTTAAGATATCTTTGAGGCACTATTAATATAGTCTTATATTTTGGCGGTAGTAGTGTGGATCTACAAGGTTATATGGATGCAGACTTGGGTGGTATAGAGATACAAGCAAAAGTACGATAAATTATGTATTTACTGTGGGTGGTACTGCTATAAGTTGGGCTTATAAGTTACAGAAGATAGTTGTTCTTTCAACAACAGAAACAAAGTATATGGTTATTACAGAGGCCAGAAAAGAGATGGTATGGTTAAATGATTTCTTAACAAAGTGCGATAAAATGCAAGTTAATGGTATTATGTACAGTGACAGTTAGAGCGCTATTCACTTAGCAAAGAATCTTGTATTTCATTCAAGAACCAAGCATATTTGTTTGCGGTACCATTTCATACGTTCGTTTTTGGATGACGAAGCATTGAAATTATATATGATTGTTGGAAGAGTGAATCCAGCTGATATGTTAACTAAAGTTGTATCACTTGGTAAACTGAAGCTTTGTACAGCTTCAGTTGGTCTCCGAAACTGAGAAAATGGATATAGTGGTTACTAATGAGTTTATATGCTTGAAGAGCTCGAATATTGTTTTTTACGGTATGTTGGTTAAATTGTCTCCAAGTGGGAGATTGTTGATAAAGTCTTTGTGGAGTCAATTCATTACTCACATGGAAAAAGATATCAACAAATCTTTTCATGTTGAATATAGTTGTCATGCTCTTTTGGGTTTCTGGGTCTTGGAATTCAGATATCATATCCATTTTTCCCGTTGAGCACCCAAAGTAGTATTTTACCTTCACAATAAATAAAAATCACAATAAAAATATATAAAACATAAATTTAATTAATAATTTATATATGTTCTAAATTAAAGGAATTAATGAAATTATAAGTGTAAAATAAATAGTTTCTCTTTTATTAAGTGAACATTTTTTAATGTTCATCACACCCCCCAACTAGCTTATTACTAGTCCCTCATAATTTAAGCGAAAACTTAAAAAAAAATCTTATCCAAGTCAATAATTATTTTCTTTCTTTCTAAATTGTCAAATAAGTAAATTCTCTCGTACTTTTTACTATTCTTCCATACACATATAAAATAAAATATCAATCAATTCACTATGCCCACAATATTCACATGTCTTTTTGAAAAGAGAGTAATATTTTTGTCCTAAAGTTATATCAGAATTCACACTTTTGGTAATGGTAGTTTATTTATATACAAAAATAGTTTTTTTTAAATAATACATCTTTAACCCTTATAACGAATTTTAGGACAGTGACTCTCAAACCAATTGGCTTTATGGCACTAGGTGTTAAGACATCCCTATGGACTTAATTGCTCAGATCTTAGATGTTAAGAAGAAAAAGAGTTCCTTAAGCTTTGTTTTTAACCCTTGTAATGAGCTTTGGGCTAGTGACTCCCATACCAGTTGGCCTTAGGGCACTAAGTGTTAAAACACCCATACAGACTTAATTGCTCAAGTTAGAGAGGCTACAAAATCAAACTTATTCAAATACATTATTTCTTAAACTCAAGCTCTATCGTTTTACGCGAACACTCACTACTTACTAAGGCAAGGTGTCTGGTTACTAAGTAAAAGCTTGATTATTATTATTATCATTTTTTTTTCAAACTAACTCAAGCTTTACTGTTTTACGCAAAAAATCACTGCTTGCTGAGGTAAGATGTCTTGTTACTAAGAAAAAGCTTGGTTAGTTTTTTTGAATAAAAACGTAAATGTCATTGCCTTTAGCAAAACAGTATTTTACCTTCACAATAAATAAAAATCACAATAAAAATATATAAAACATAAATTTAATTAATAATTTATAAATGTTCTAAATTAAAGGAATTAATGAAATTATAAGTGTAAAATAAATAGTTTCTCTTTTATTAAGTGAACATTTTTTAATGTTCATCACACCCCCCAACTAACTTATTACTAGTCCCTCATAATTTAAGCGAAAACTTAAAAAAAAATCTTATCCAAGTCAATAATTATTTTCTTTCTTTCTAAATTGTCAAATAAGTAAATTCTCTCGTACTTTTTACTATTCTTCCATACACATATAAAATAAAATATCAATCAATTCACTATGCCCATAATATTCACATGTCTTTTTGAAAAGAGAGTAATATTTTTGTCCTAAAGTTATATCAGAATTCACACTTTTGGAAAAAACCGACTTAGAGTCACCGAGCACCATTATCTGTTGTTTAACCCGGGTGCAAGACTCTGAATGAAAAAAAAATACTGCAAAACTCAAGAAAAAAATGGAATTTAGACAAATACAAAAGAAAAGAAAAGAAAAGAAAATAACAGCTTAAAATGCATCAATCACGGTACACTGGGTTTGAAAGGAAAATATATTCTTGAAAATTTGAATACTCCAAAAATAGTTTCAGACATTGTCCATTCATTTTAAATACATTATCATCCCTAGGACTCTCAATGTCAATAGCTCCATATGGGTAAACATGTTACATAATAAACGGGCCACTCCATTGGGATTTCAATTTTCCAAGAAATAAATGAAGATGAGAATTATAAAGAAAAATATTTTGACCAATTTCAAATATTTTTTGTGAAATTTTACTATCATGAAAGACCTTAGTTTTAGCTTTAAGAATTTTTTCATTCTCATATGAATCATTCCTTAACTCTTCAAGTTCATTCAATTGCAATTTATGTTCATGACTGGCATTTTCAAGGTTTGAGTTGAATACTTTAATAGCCTAATATGCTTTATGCTCAACTTATACAAGCAAATGAAAAGGATTCCAAATCGACTTAAAATAATTTCTTTTAAAAATTTGATCACCGTTTTGTGATGATTGTTTTGACAAGGAATCGCCTCAACCCATTTTGAGACGTAATCAACTTCAACTAAGATATATAAAAATACAAAAGACAGTGGCAATTGACCCATGAAATCTATTCCCCAACAATCAAAGATTTCGATGACAATGATGGGATTTAAGGCATCATGTTTATTTTTGAAATGGATCCCAACTTTTGATAATTTTCACAATTTTGTAGAAAGCATGTGTATCTTTAAAAATAATGGGCCAATAAAATCCATACTGTAAGATTTTTATAGCGGTTTTCTTAGATAAGAAGTGACCTCCGCAAGCTTTTTAATGAAAAAACTGAATAACACTACTTATCTCATTATCCGGTATGCATCGTCGGAAAATTTAATTAGGGCAATACTTGAACAAGTATAGATTGTCCCAGTAGAATCTTTTGACTTTGGTCAAAAATTTCTTCTTATCTTGATGGCTCCAGTCTGGAGGTGTTTTCCTGTTGCAAGAAAATTGACTATATTAGCATACCAAGGCATTGTATTTATAGAAAATAGAAAATCATGAGGAAAAGAGTCATTGATAAGAGTTGTGTCAATTGATGACTCATTTTTTAGTCTTGATAAATGATCTACAACCACATTCTCTACTCATTTCTTATCCTTGATTGTGAGATTCAATTCTTGAAGCAACAAAATCCACCGTAGTAATCTTGGTTTTGCATCATGTTTAGACATCAAATATCTAATAGCAACATGGTCAGAATAAACAACGATTGAGGAACAAATTAAATATGATCAAAATTTATGCAATGCAAATATTACATCAAATAGTTTTTTTTTTTTTTTCTGTGGTAGTGTAATTAATTTGTGCACTATTTCAAGTTCTACTTGCGTAATAAATTACATACGACTTACATTCCTCTCTCTGACTTAATACTACGCCAACTACATAATCACTTACATCACACATTAGCTCAAAAGGCAAAGACCAATTAGGGGATTGTATGATAGGAGCAGAAGTTAAAAGACTGATAATCCTTTCAAATTATTTTTGATATTTTTCTTTCCATTCAAATGTTGTATCTTTTAATATGAGGTTACACAATGATCTGGATATGATACTAAAATTTTTAATGAACCTCCTATAAAATCATGCATGTCCTAAGAAAGAACGGATTTCCCTGACCGTTTTTGGAGGTGGCAATTTAGAGATTACCTCTATTTTTACCTTTTCAACCTCAATACCTTTATATGACATAACGTGAACCAAACCAATTCCTGATTTAGTCATGAAATGACATTTTTTCCAGTTTAACACAAGTCATTTTTCTTCACATCTCTTAAAAATATTTTCCACATTATGCAAAAATAATTATCAAATGAGTTCCCAAAAACAGTTATATCATTCATAAAGACCTCTAAACAGTGTTCAACCATGTCACTAAATATGTTTAACATGAATCGTTGGAATGTTGCCGGTACATTCCAAAGTCCAAAAGGCATTTTCCTAAATGTAAATGTTCCAAAAGGACATGTCAATGTGGTCTTTTCCTGGTCTTCTAAAGCAATGAGAATTTGATAATAACCTCAGTAACCATCAAGAAAGCAATAGTATGGGTGTCTTGCTACCCTTTCCAAAATTTGGTCAAGAAATAGTAAAGGAAAATAATCTTTTCTAGTGGCATCATTTAATTTCTATAGTTAATGCACATACGCAAACTAGATGGGATTCGAGATGGAATTAATTCTCCTTTATCATTTTTTACGACATTTATTCCAGACATTTTAGGCACAACTTTTGTACGACTTACCCACATACTATCGGAGATAGGGTACATAATGCCTACATCAAGAAGTTTAAGGACTTTTATTTTTACCACTTCTTTCATGTGAGAGTTTAATCTTCTTTGAAATTGATGATATGTCCTAACATTATCTTCTAAATGTATTATGTGTGTGCATATCAAAAGATTAATGCCTTTTATGTCTTTTAAAGTCCATCTAATTGCTAATTTATATTCTCTCAACATATTTAACAACTTACCTTCTTGATTTCTTGTGAGGGAAGAAGAAATTACCACAGGATAAGTTCGTTCATCTCCAAGAAATGCATACTTCAATCCTTCTAGCAAAGTCTTTAATTCCAATTTGGATGTTTCCTCATGTTTTTCTTCTTCCAGTGTTCCTAGTTCCTCCAAATTTTGTTTCTCTCCATCATCTTCCAGTACCTGTGTAGAATCAAGTAAATAATCATTAGGAATATTTGAATCTAATTGCTTACTTGATTCAAGAAAATTAGTTGTACAAATTTACATGGGATCAGATAAACTCCCCTGAATATGTTCCTCCAAAATTGGTTCAATTAGTTTCATGCTCTCGTTTTCAATGTCCTCATCGAATGGTTGTTTGCACATGTTAAAAACATTAATCTCCAACGTCATATTGCCAAATGATAAATTTATGATTCCATTCCTGTAATTAATTAAAGCATTACCTGTTGCTAATAATGGGCAACCAAGTATTATAAGAATTGGTTTATAACTGTCGGCTAGAGATTGTGTTTCCAAGATAATAAAATCCACAAGATATATGAATTTATCGACTTGTAATAACATGTCTTCCATAATTCCTTTGGGACCTTGACTGATCTATCAGCAATTAAAAGAGTAGTTGAGGTTGGTTTTAACTCGCCAATATTAAGTTATTGGTAAACCGAAAATAGAAGCAAATTGACACTGACTCTAAGATCAAGCAAAGCATGTTCAATTTTTTGATTTCCAATAATACATGAAATAGTTGGACAACCAGGTTCTTTGTATTTCAATGCATTATTAGTTGAGAGAATGAAACTTATCTGTTCAGCTAGAAAAGTTTTATTTCTTACCTGATGTTTTCTTTTAACGGTGCACAAGTCTTTTAGAAATTTGGCATAAGATGGTATATGTTGGATGGCATCTAACAAAGGATAATTGACCTTCACTTGTTTGAATATTTCATATATCTCTGGGAATAGTTAAATTTCTTTATTTTTAATGCTTGAGGAAATGAAGGTGTATGAGAAAAATTATTATTATCAACGATAGTTAATTGTTCATCAACCTATACCTTACCCTATGAATCTGATTTATTTTCAGCTTCACGAGGTTCAAGAATAGGTCTATTGATGACCTTACCACTGCGAAGAGTAATGACAGATTTGACTTGGTCCATGTTCACTACTTGAACTACCCCCGTGAGGGTTTTGATGACTCTTGGGGTTTGGTTGTGGATGTGCAGAAAATTTTCCTTTCTCATTAATGGCCAATATATATGTGATTTTGGAAAAAGTATCTTTCAAATCAATCAATGTTTGCACATTTTGATTATTGATGGCTTCATGTTTCCCAATGAATATATGCAAGGTATCCTCAAGGGTTTTCCTAGGTGGTGGGACATATGGTGCATAATTCTAGGAATTTTGTAAATTCTGGTGTACCTGGGGAGATTGTTGCGATGGTTGTGCATGGTTGTCATTCCTTCAATTGATGTTTGGATGGTTTCTCCAACAAGAATTGTAGGTTTGGTAGTATGGGTTTGGATTTGATCTCTTGAAGGTATTTATGGAACTGACTTGGTTATGGAGACATTATTGCAGGCCTGGCAAGGTTGGGCAAACTTGTTTGACATGTTCATTTGAATTACAGATATTACATGTGACTTCTTGAATTGACTTGATATAATCACTCCTCCTCATTTCTAATGCCTCAACGTTTTTAACTAGAGATGCATATTTAGCAGATGAGTGTGGTTTTACATATGACTCATAAGTGCCAACTGTGACCCATTGTTGTGCATTCTCTGCTATGTGTTCTAGGTAATCTAGTATATCTTTGGGATTTTTGTCCCTAAACTTACCATTACACATAATTTCCATTACTTGTCTACTTTGGGGTGTTAAACCCTCGTAGAAGTATGAAACCAGCCTCCATGTTTCAAACCGTGATGTGGACAAGCATTCAACATCTCTTTAAATCTCTCCCAACATTGATAAAGTGTTTCTCCCGACTCTTGTGTGAAAGTTGTGATTCTCCTCTTAAAGGAGTTCATCCTGTCAGTGCGAAAGAATTTTTTTCAGAAATTTCTCTTGCAAATCATCCCATGTTTTGATGGATCCTAACCTAAGATTCTGGAGCCAAATTTTAGCTTTATCTTTTAAAGAAAAAGGGAAAAAACTTAAGTCGAATTACACTCATGCTTTAATTTTAGTATGTGCAAGTATTACATACCTCTTCGAATTCCCTTAAGTGTTGATAATGATTTTCTGATTCTAGACCGTGGAATGTGGGTAAAAGTTGGATGATACTTGGTTTAAAGTTGAAATGTGATGCATCTGGGGGGAAACAATACAAGATGGTGATCTTCTCCTAGTGGGATTCATGAATTGTCTGAGTGTCCTAGGATGATTAATATCGCCATACTGAAACTCAATTTCTACCTGATCAACTGGATTTTCATCTCGGGCAGGTGGATTTTCATTTTATTTCTCAGTCATTTTGACTGACGATGAAGGTAATGAAAACTCTCTATTTAATCTAACGCTAGATGATCAAGATCAATATCTCATGCAACCTAAATGCAAACTACATGCTAAAAATTAAATATGCAAATGCAATACTTAAAAAAGAAAAGAAAATAATAATAAAAGAGTAAAAAAATAAAATAAAAAAATAAATGACAAAAGAAAAAATGTAATGATTAGATCCTAAAAACGTCCTCTGATTTTTGTTAATTCAGATCTCAATTGAATTTCTCTTTCAGCTGTCTCAATTTCCCAAATTAAGTTCTCACAAAAATTATGGAAGAATCTCTAGATAGGGATGGTTCAAGAAATTCTTTGGAAAAATACAAGTTCCATTTTAATTGAGATTTTTGTCTCTATAACCTTGAAGAATTAAGTAAATGGTTTGTCTATATGTGGGATGTCTGGGTTTAGGATTCATTTAGGATCAATCAGGACATCTTGGATCGACACAAATGCAAAGAGAAAAAAGTAAGATGCAAAAAATAAAGAAATGAAATGAAATACAAAATAAAATAAAATGAAAAATAAAATAAAATACAAATTAAGGAAAAGAATAAGAAAAAAAAATGAAAAGATGTTAAATTGTTATTCTATCTACTAAATTATACTCTCTGGTAACGGCTCCAAAAACTTGACACAATCACAAAGTGTTTCTTTACTCCTAAGTACAAGAGTGTTGAAGTAATAAAATAACTCGGTAAGTACAAGGTCGATCCATATGGAATAGATTTAATATGATAAAATAATAATTCGAAAAAACATAAAAAAGAGTGAATTGTTTGAAGTGATTGAAAATTTTAAATTAGACTGCAACAATTAAATAAATGTTAGGGCTAGAGGGTCCACTTTTAATATTTCAAGTTTAGAGAAATAATATTTTTATAATATATAAATTGTCATTATTACCCAGTTAATTTATTTCAGGAATTAATTATGCCAAAATAATAAAACTAGCCATAAAGGCGATGATAATATTTGTCTATAACAAGTCCGTCAGGTACTCAATTATGCCAAATAAGTAAAACCAGACATATAGGTGGTAATAAAGTTTGTCATTAATTAATCCATATTTAAATTAAATATTAATCATTAGATTACAATTTATATATTATAATATAAATAAGATTAATCTATATTTTTATATTAAAAGCTCTACCTTTTACCATAGTAAGATGAAATTAGCTACTAATGATTTGAATAAAAACACTCATAATTTTATTAATGAAAAAAAAATTATAAGAAAGCTTAAAAAAATAAAACACACAAGAGCTGAAACCCTTCACAAAATTTCAGAGAGAAACTTATGAAGGATGCTGAGGAAACTGAGGGGCTGAGCGCCTCTTTTTATAGAAGTGCTCGACATCTCTCTTGCTTGCAAATTGCAAGCACACTTTCTTTTCTTTTTTACTTTTTTTTTTTAAAAAAAAATAATATATTATAATATATATTTTTATGGTGGGACCTCCAGTATAATATATGTAAAATATTTTATATATAAAATCTTAGTGGGTTCTCCAAAATATATTATATATATTATATAAATATATATTACAATAATAATAATAATAATAAAATATATGTGTGGGTTTCTAGGTTTTGGAATTCAGATATCATATCCATTTTTCCTGTTGAGCACCCAAAGAAATATTTTACCTACAGAATAATTAAAAATCACAGTAAAAATATATAAGACGTAAATTTAATTATTATTTTATAAATGTGCAAATTAAGGGAATTAATGAAATTATAAGTGTAAAATAAATAATTTCTCTTTTATTAAGTGTAGACTTTTTAATGTTCATCATCGGGAAATATCATCCATAATATTTTCATGGAAGAAATCTGTAATGGTACACTTATGATCTAATCATACATGTATTACTAGTCCTAGATTTATTCACAAACATATTGAAATAAATATAAGTTATTCCCAACACAATTTACATACCTTACTTCTTGTAGAGATGTCATTAATCAAACTTAATTGATTGTTTTTCTCAATGAGTAAATGCTCATATTTATAAGAGGGGAAATCAAGTTACTATACTATCACATGCATAGCTTCCTATTCACCACATGCACTTGGAAGAAAGCATTGATTACTATATAATCACATGCATTTGGATGTTTTGATTACAATTTAATCACATGCATTTGATAGCTTAATGACTTCCTCTAACCCCTCCAAAAATATTACCATCATGGGTGTACCACATATTCCTCATTAATATTTTCTAAATATTATTTTCAAACATTTCCAGCATCTCCCACTCACACATGATGAGATCAATAATTTTTATTATCTTTATAAGAATAATTCAGTTGAAGTTGTTGCTTGGAGCGCCAATCTGAATAATATATTGTACATTATTTTATTATTTATTAATAAAATAACTACATTTTCATTTCAAACCTTGTTAATGGTAATGTCACTATGCATATTAGATTGATATATAAATATGCTAAGAATGACATCGGCCTTAGAATAGTCACATAGTAATATTGGACACTGAGTGGTCCGACATTGGGATAATATTACTATTATAGACTATTCTTAAAGTAAATATTCCTAGTCGTAGGATTTGGAATACGGTCAAATTCCTATAACTAAGAAGACTATCACATATCATTTATTGGAATATGAGTTCCAATGGTTTAACATGATGTACCATGAGGAAGGGAACCTCATATAAACATGTGGGTATTCGTTGGAGCGAATACTAAATGAGTCACAAGTGATTCCTAATAGTTAGAAGTATACACCATCATCAATAAGAATCTCCTCAAGTCGAGTAACATATGTGATCCTTTGACTATAGGATGACATTGATTTTGTGTGTGATTTTCCACACTTTGATGTGATATATGTCAGAGACCTTTAATGGTCTAACCGCTAGATGTTTGTTGGGTGTAGACCGATGCACTAGTTAATCAAGTGCGTATCAAGAAATGATGTTCTTATTAGTTGTAAATAATCGTGGACTTGTCGACATGAGATGTGCGCCTTGGAAACTTGACGGTGTAATCTATATTTCATAAGCACAACTTAGATCGGATGGATTATTAAATATATGTGATGACCTCGACTCGTACAGTTCAGAAATGTCGTTTGTGTTCTTCGCGAATTCGGAGGTGGCCGAATTGCGTATATATAAGCTAGGCTTATGTGACGAACGTGTCTGGACTCAAAGAGTCCCACAATATGAAGTGCACTCGTTGAGCACTTGGATAGCCGATAATATTTGATAATAAATAATATTTGATATTATAATTATCTATTAAAAGAATTAAGTGTTATTTGATAACATTAATTATTTACTTTGACCCAATTAGATTAATTGGATTAATCCAAAATCACATAAAAGCTTTGTTGTAATTTCATAAATATCTCTACCATTGGAGGATATTTTAGTAATTACAAATATGTAATAATAGGTGTATCTGGCTTGATTTAATTGGATTAAATAAAAGTGCTAGATATTGAACTAATCCATTGATTAAACTTTGTCTTGATTTAATTGGATTAAATCAAAATGGTACACAAACGTGATTAGTCACACTTAAATTGGATTAAGCCCGCCTAAAAGTTTATTAAGACTTTTAATTATTAAAAATTACATAAGTTTTATTATAAAATGCAAGCTTGAGCAAGTTTTTAATCAAGCTTGAGCTTAAGAAAGTTAAGTTTGTGAAACCTAAGACAAGCAAGATTTAGAAATATTAGTCTATGTAAAAGAAGTGTTTAGAGAATTTTTGGAAGTTCACTATAACATCTCAACAAAGAGAAATCAAGATTGGATCTTGGGATCAAGCTTGCAAGCATAGGAATCAAGATTGGATCTTAGAGTCAAGCTTGTTAACTTTGGAAGTTCTTTACAATATTTCAACAAGGAGAAAAAGATTGGATCTTGCAATCAAGCTTACTAGGTAAGTTTGAACTTCTTTAAAGCTATGTTTTCATTAGTGAGTTGTTTTCATTAATGAATCATATCGTTATGTATTATGTGTTGGATACATAATAACATAGCTTGATGTTGAAATTAAGCTAATGAATTGTGTATTGATGCTTTGGATGCATAAACACAATAAGTTTGTGATTGGGTCAAAAATTTCATGTTGGACATGAAATTTTAAATTAGAGTTTGGAACTCTAGATGATAATTTGGAGCTATGGCTACTATTCTAGAATCACTTGACCACCTTTGAGTGACGTAGAATTATCCATGAGTTATTTTATTATGGAATTCTATTTTGGTTTATGTTTTGATTCAAAGAAATGTATAAATATATTTTGAATACATGTATGTTTGTTATATAACATGTGTTGATGTTAAAATTGGTTTTTATGTGTATTGAAGTGTTTGGAGAAATTTGGAAGTGTTTTGGATTGGATTCAAGAGAAACTTGCTCTTTGCCAACATTTTACATAGGACAACGTCTCGACTCAAATTTCTGGTGCCGCAACACTCAGCACTCAGAGCTGCGGGCATCACGACGCTCACCCTTGTGCTTCACGGCCTCGAGCATTCCCATATTAGAGATTGCGACTTTTAAGCTTGTGCATAGCGATACGTCGAGAGCTGTTTCCCATAAGCGTTGGAACTTCATTTTCTCCGTTCCGGAGTTTCCGCACTCCAATTCGACCCCTGTTATTTCCTACGGACTCGTAATGGATTCTAATATTCCATAAAATAATTTAAAAATACATCAATACTTGATATCCATAGGTTAGACCCACTTCCGCTGCATAGAACACCGATATCCCACAACCGCCCCAACAAAACGGTATTAGAGCAGGTCTTAACCACACAACACATGTTGCATGTTTGACATGTACTTGAATCTATGCATCTGTAATTTTAATTTAATTATGCATAAGTCATATTGGATTATTTTGATCCAAGCATGTAAATGACTTGGCCCCCAAGGGGCGTGGCTTGGTGGTGTAAGGTTCAGGATCTCACCTTAAGGTCCTGGGTTCGAATCCAGAGAGTGCGTTTCTTGTATGAGCCTGGGAGAGCCGTGAGTTTTACCTGCTCCACTTCAGCTCGGAAGGGGTTGTTTGGCAGTGGGGTTTCCAACGATTCAAAAAAAAATTATTAATGATTTGATTGTCATAAATCCCATGTGATTAGGTGATTATTTTATTTTCAGTAATAATATTAATAATGTTGGAGCATTATTAGATGGTTCGTCTTGTCAATACGGAGATGAATGAGTTCTTATTACTTATGTCCAATACCATCATTATTTTGAGGGTATCAGAACTTAGGTCGCTCCGGTAAAATATTAGATATAGCGTGATGAATTGACGTAGTCACCCAATACCGTCATTATTTTGAGGGTGTACTTACGAAGCTCATTAGTGCACATTGACAAGTATACACTTGTAACACGTCTTAATCTAATACTGTTATTATTGTGAGGATAAGAAATGATTCAGGACCAAACTTAGGAGTCACATGGATGTGATTGACCTTTGAGGTCTACCTAATGAGTTTATGAAGGCCAAAATCGTTATTATTGTGAGGCTGAAGTAAATGTTATGGGATTCATTTACCGCTATGAAATTTTGATAGTCAAATTTCTATTTTTTTCATTAGGGGAGATTACAGAATTATGTAAAGTAGTGGGAAGACACTAATAGATTTAAAATTCATAATCGTATTAGTGTTTTTATATTGAATTAAAAATATTTTGTTAGTGTTTAATTGTTGTCTTGTAGAAGGCTGCCGCAAATCCATTAATGCGGCTTTTGGGTTCCAACAAACTGAAAGAAGCCTCAAATTACTTAGAGAATGAGATGATCATTTGTCTTGTCTCAGAGTCAAAACGATTGAGATATACCGATTTTATGATGCATTCGATGCAAGCCACATATGAAGAACTTTATAACATGTTACGCATGGCAGAGCATAATTTAAAGAAAGGGAATCCCACTTTGTACCTCCATGGTGGAGCAAGCTATTCAAAGACTTCTAGGAAGTCTAAGAAGATTAAAATAGGAAATAAGAAGAAAGACTGTAAGAAACAAACTGCAAGACCTCATGTAGCTCGTGATATATTTCTACATTGCCAGAAGTCTTGACATTGGAAACGTGATTATCCAGAGCTGATAAGAAAAGCAGAAACCTCAAGTACGCTTTGTATTTTTCCTATTATTGACATATCATTAGCCTTAGATGCAAATAGTGGTTGTGTTAGACACCGGTAGTCCCACTCATATTTTCAACTTCATGCAAGCCATAAGAGTTAAAAGAAGGCTGAACAAATGGGAGATCCAGCTTAGAGTTTTGAATGGTGAGACATTGGATGTCGATTCCATAGGAACAATTATTCTAGATCTCCATAGTGGATTTAAATTAATTTTACATAACTATTATTATGTTCCCTCTCTTATCAGACAGATAATATCGTTACCGATATTGGATAAATAAGGATATAAAATAAACATTAAAGATAGTGCTTTATGTTTATATGATAAAGATAATTATTTGATATATGAATGTTCTTTATCTAACGGTCAATATGTTTTGGACACATATCGAGATGTCTTTAATGTAGAGGAAAATATTGAATTATGGCATATGAGATTAGGCCACATAGGTGTTAGACGTCTATCAAAATTGGTTAAAGATGGTTTGATTGAAGATCTCTCTTTAGATCCTTATCCGATTTGTGAGTCATGTATCTAAGGGAAAATGACAAAGGCCTCATTTCTTGATGTTGGATACCGTGCTGAAGATTTATTAGAACTAGTACATAGTGATGTGTGTGGTCCATTAAATCATGTCGCTCATAATGGTTCAACTTACTTCGTGACTTTCGCTGATGATAAGTCAAGAAATGGATATGTTTATTTGATGAGATATAAATAGATAACATTTGAAAAGTTTAAAATATTCTGAAACAAAGTAGAAAAATAAACTTGTAAATTCATCAAGTGTTTTTGATCAGATCGAGGTGGTGAATTTATGAGTGATGATTCAAAAGTTATTTAAGGGAACATGGAATTCTCGCCCAATATAGTCAACCAGGAACTCCTCAACATAATGGTGTGTCTGAGCGGAGAAATCATATTTTTTTGATATGG